>VIAB01017462.1:18768-31145 GCA_009801035.1 Oophaga pumilio | reverse complement strand
GCTATTTTTGCAAATTTCTCCTCAGCTACCAAAACATAACAGGATGGTGTTCTTAGGTTTCCAAGCTACTCCCTTTTTCCTCCAAACGTAACGATGGTTATTATGCCCAAAAAGTACCATTTTAGTTTCATCTTTGTTCCTGTGTGCACTTGCAAACATTAATCTGACTTTTCTTTTGGAGTAATGGCTTCTTCATGGCAGAGTGGCCTTTCAGCATATTTTGATACAGTATTCGTTTCACTGTGGATATTGACAGAATCTTACCATTTTCCGCCATCATCTTCACAAAGTCTTTAGCTTTTGTCCTTGAGTTGATATGCACATGTCGGACCAAAGCACGTTCAGCTCTGGGACACTGAACCCATCTCCTTCCTGAGTGGTATGATGGCTGGACATTCCCATCTTGTTTGTACTTGCGAATAATTGTTTGTACAGATGAACGAGGCACCTTCAGTTATCTTGAAATTGTAGTGAATGATGAGCCAGACTTGTGTAAGTCCACAATTCTCTTCCTGATATCTTGGCTGGTTTCTTGAGCGTTTCTCATGATGCTATACAAAGAAGCATTGTATTTCAAATGTGCATTAAAACACATCCACAGGTGTGTCTCTAGTTAACTCAGATGTTACCAAAAAGCTTCAGAAGCTTCCAAACACATGACATCATCATAGGAGTAGTACAGAATTGTTTAAAGGCATAGTAATTTTAGTGCATGTAAACTTTTGACTTTGCAGTAAGTAATAAAAATGCCTTAAAACATTCTCTCTCATTATTCAGGCATTTGGCAAATCGATTCTATTATTTCTAAACACTGGTTTTCGGTGATTACTTTGAATCTCGGTTCATACTGCACCCACACACACAAATGATACACAATTTGAAAGGTAAACTTGCCCCCTTCAGCAAGAAAATAGCCAAACAAACCACACATCCACGATTTGATCACAAAATACAGTTAAACATTAATTTTCATAAACCTGAAGGAAAAATGACCTGCTGGTGGCACCACAGTACCCCAAAGCACACTACCACAAAGCTGCTCACAGACATCACAAACAAATCTAAATATTTGCCTTGAAGGCTTTCCAGATAGCCGTACTGCTTGCCTAGCCTATTTTAGCCAAATTGGAGGATTGCACACTTCACTGCAGGTGAGTCACATATGCAAACACATTTGTATACATGCACTGCTTTTTCGCTGATTACTTCGCCCCACACAAATGATACACCATTTGAAAAGTAAACTTGCTCCCTTCTGCAAGAAAAGAGCCAAACAAACCACACATTCACAATTTTATCACTAAATACAGTTTAAACATTTAATTTCATAAACCTGCAGAAAGACACAATGACCTGCAGGTGGCACCACAACCGGAAGACATTTTTTGTCCTCTACTTATCAAACCAATTTATTGTATTACCAGGCTACATATATAAATACGTGTCGGTTTTCATCATCTCATGAAATACATTTACATTTGACCAGCTTTCTTTTTCTGAAATTGCCTGCGCCCCCGACGACCAAAAATTTCGCACACTCCAAGCTAGTATTAATAATTATGGTAATCCTAATTGACCTAAAACAGGAAAGGTTTATTCTGATTTCATGCATATGTGTCTTTTTATATAGTATATGTAAACTTCTGGTTTCCTCTCTAGATAGATAGATAGATAGATAGATAGATAGATAGATAGATAGATAGATAGATAGATAGATAGATAGATAGATAGATAGATAGATAGATAGATAGATAAAGCTCAATACTGAAAATGAAAAAAAGAAAATTACAAAGGGAGCTGCCAGCATCAGATCTTGATGATTTCCATGCCCAAGTGCATTCAGTGTGGAAGGACATTCCTCTGACAACCATTAAAGGGGGATTCACCTGTTTCAAACTCGGAACCAGAGGACATGTATGAATATATGAATTATACATACTTCTGCCCAGTAGGCGTGGCCTCGCTCCATATGCTTCTATGTGACTTCTAGTGACGCTGCCAACTAGTGTGTGTGTGTCCTTGTTCCATACAAGTGCCCATATCGCATACATACCCTCCAGTTCCAGGTCTGAAACCTGCGAATCCCCGCAGCGCACAGAGCGTGCTCTGCGGGGATTCATAAGTCTGCAGTCACACAGAGTGATTACAGACTTATCGATTTGGACCGGACAACCCCTTTAATAACATAATTGATAGCATGCCGAGGTGTGAAAGTTTGTGCATTTCTGCACATTGCACTTATACTCTACACTGAATAAATGGAGATATTTTGAGAATTTTGCTTACATTTTTCATGATTTACATATCATTAACATGTCTATCGATTTCACGACTTTTCCTACTTGGTGCTGCAATTTCAATTTTGAGGATTGGAGTATGAATATTCGCCATACTTGCCAGCAGTAGAAGAGAGATATAAAATGGTGGTGAGGTCTGAGCCTACCAGAGTGGGGTAAGTATATGCCAAGTGATCTGTACAGGATGCAATATTCAGGAAAAGTGAAAACATAATTACATTCTGCTTTTAATTATCAGAAGCTGGCTCCAGACTGAAGACAGAAGGGGGGTCATGTGAGAATGTACGAGGCATAGAATGTCTTCAGTGCTTGTTGCTAGCAAGGAACATCACAACGTAATACTGTACCAAGCTTTCAGCATGTCTGCCATTTATGAAATACAGGTCCGTGCTAATGTGTCTCTTCTACTAGTACATATTTTACATAATGCCGCCTAGAAAGCTCAGCATGGTCCATCTGTACCTTAATAGACCACAAAAAGCTTCTGTTTTCACCTCTCAGCACATTGGCTTCCTGCCTTTATTCCCTGTCCATCAGTACCAGGTACATTGTGCCCTCTTTTCTTCCAAAGGTCTGCACATCCTGCTATGATGACCTAGATTAATGTCATAGTTATTATATGTTGACATTTCACAAGTTCTTGCCAGGAGATCTTGTCCTGCAGCAAGTACTGTATGTGAAGCTGAGGAGACCAGCACTATGTTAGCACTATATAAATTTCATTCAGATGTTTCTCTTGGAAACGTCTTACTCTTGGTGTCTTACTCTTACTATAAGGCATGGCGTTTACATGATTTTGCAGGGATCATTCGATTTTTCTTGCTGAGAAAAAGACTGCAGTATAATGCAGCCTTGTAGGTAACTTGGGATATCATGGTTCTGAAGCCAACATGTTAGCTCGTAAAAGGCTATTTTAAGAAGAGCTCTTATCATAGAGCCATGTTGTAAGACACGGATTTCTTAAAGAGTAGCAGTTTTTTTCATGAATCATTAGTACCTGTGAAAATAAGCAACATTGTTATATATCTTATTGAAGAAATCCACTTCTTTCTCCGTCACTGATCTGTCACTCTCAAAATTCTCAATCTTCTGATAAAAATTGTCTTCAGTGAACACAGACTTTCCCATTACTGAGATAGGAGATGATAGTTGGTGCTCATAAAGTTCTATGGAGAACTGAAACTGTTGCTTCAAGAGAACTTGCAGCTGCATGTCTGTGTCTGCTTCTAGCTCATCCTTCTCAGCCTCCTTAGAATTTTAGCACCAACTGCCATGTTATACCTCAACAATGTGATCATTTGTCTTCGCTGAATACAGATTTTACCCAGGCACTGAGAGAGAAAGATCAATCCTGAAGGTGAAAAAAGCTGATTTCTCCAATAAAATATATTACAGAATGACTCTGCCCTTTCCTTCAAATGGCACATCCAAGCCCTCACCGCCTCCTGCCGCCTCCAACCTAAAAAATATTTCCAGAATCCGCCCTTTTCCCAACCCCGAATCTCCTAAAATGTTAGCGTATACCCTTATCATCTCTTACCGCAACAGCAGTAATATCCTCCTCTATGGCCTCCCTGCTAACACTCATCACCTCTCCAGTCATCCATAACTCTGCTGCCAGACTAATCCACCTCTCACCTCGCTACTCCTCCACTTCAACCCTCTGCTAATCCCTTCATTGGCTCCCAATTCCCCTACATATCCAGTTACTGCTAACACTGACCTACAAAGCCGTCCAAATGCTGTCTCCTTGTTACATCTCCGAACTAATCTCCCAGTATCTTCCAGTCCTCCCAAGACCTCCTTCTCTCCTCCACACTTATATGTTCCGCATCCAAGTACCTCCAAGACTTCTCCCAAGTATCACCCATCCTCTGGAGTTCTGTGCTGCAACACATCCGACTATCTGACAACACTTGGAACCTTCAGACGGAACCTGAAAACCCATCTCTTCAAGAAAGCTTACACCTGTAATGAGCCCTCTGCCACCTCACCACCACCGGAGCTACTGCAACCCCCAACCTACTGTCTCCTTCCCCGATATCCTGTAGAATTTGAGCCCGCAAGGGCCCGCTCCCCTCTGTACCAGTCTGTCATTGTTAGTTTGTTCACCGTATTTTATATTTGTATATGGTACGTAACCCCTGGAATCAATGGCGCCCTAAAAAAAAAAATAATTCTATTTATTTATGAAATAAAAATTGGTCACTCTTTAATACATGGTCTAAGAAGTCATCTAGAGTCTCAAAACCAATCTAAATATCAGCAACTTAATGGAGAACTGATAATATAATAGCACATGACTGTTCTTTGATAATGGGAGCTCTTTCGTGTTTCATAGAGCACCACAGGAGATGGTTTTACTGTCTCATCAGTTCTGCCTGAAACATTTCTATTCAGTTATCAACGTAAAGCCAGACGGCTGGAATAAAATAGGGCATCCTTCACCCTTTGGTTGGCTGTAAGCCATGATGAGGTTAGTAGTTTGGCAATCAGGCGGTTGTACTATGAATATGAATGGGTTATCACAGTAATAGCCGAGAGCTAATAATGTGATGTCCTCATACACAGGTTAAGTAATATGTCTATCCCATCACTGAATACATTACAGCACCTCTTCATACTCAGCTCTGTGCTTTATTGAGATTCATCTTACACAGGCGTTTCTAGGCACACACACAGTAATAAAACCAGAAAATCATTCGGATGAGAGTAGCTGCAGCTATGAGAGCAATGGGATAAAGCTTGGCCCATGGACATCTACATTTCTATTTAATACCGGAAGAAAACAATGGGGCTTTTATCTTTTGAATATATCCAAGAGTGGGGACACATCATATGTCATACATCATCCCATTTTTATGTTCTCTATTTTCCTGCTTATTGATGTACATTGATAAATAATTGACCACTGAAGGACATATGATCACTAGAACATGGATTCTGCTACTCCAAAGGTAGCGGCTGTAAAACATGCATTCTTGTGCTCCATTCAAAATCCATAGGCCTAATTAAAACACTTAAGCACAGCACTTTCTACTTTTGATTGATGAAAAATTTGAGCAGACCCACCATTTCACATATCAATGGGTCCCAGAAACCGAGCAGAAGACAACCCTTTTCCATGCAGAGTTTGGAGAGAATCATTTATCACTGGGGATGACGTGTGTAGCAATAACAAAATGGATTTTGCTATCTAACGTGGACATACTGTACAAAGGTCGTTGGTTTCGTGTAGATGGAAGGGGAGCCCTCAGAACCAGTTCCTCCGGTGTGTCCAAGAAACCCCAGTTTGGAGCTGAACCTAAGTAGTGAATCTGGTGACAAACCAAATGGAAATTTAACTTAATCTGTCAAAGGGTTTTTGACAACTAATCTAAGAGCAGCATAATGTAGAGACTGAGACACTGATCCCAGCGATATGTCACTTACTGGGCTGCTTACTGTAGTTTGGATAAAATTACAGTTTCATCAACAGATTATTTCTAAAGGACTAGTAAACCTGCTGCCATGTAGTCCTCCACAGTCATGACCTCTGTGTAACCCCACCCCCACCACTTATTGGCATTCTTTCTGCCTATGCAGAGTGTACAAAGAAAGCTGTCAATTAGTTGTGTGGGCGGAGTTACACACAGCTCAGTGTTAGAGAACTGGAAGATCTGCAACAGATAAAACAGTGATGTTATCACAAATGCTGCACCCAGTAAGTGATACATCACTGGAATCAAGGCCCCTACATCATGTTGGTTTTAAATGGAGCAGCAAAACCTGGTGACAGATTCTGGTCTTCAAGGCAAATTTGTAACAGGGCTCCCACCTATCAGGTACACTCTTGATGGTTCGTATAAAAAAGACTTTTATAAGAGATTGTAGACAGTAGTTCATTTAAATGATCTGCTTTCATTTCAAGTCTGCACAATAAAAACATGGTAAATGAGCGGGTAGGTACTTATTCTAACTGAGATTCAAATACTATGAAAAATTATCATGTTCTCATAAATAATAACATTATTGAGTATATAATACACAAGGAAAGAGGAATATACCTGCCTATGTAATGCTTCTCACATTTAAGGAATTGCGCATTCCATAGCAACTTATTGGGTCTACAGGCCTAAACTTGTAAAAATGTACTTGTTCAACTTTAAAGTATAGAGAATCATAAAGGACTTGCTTACGGTCTATCTGGTCAGCAAAGACTTCACCATAGATCATCCAATAAGGCATGTAAAAAATGTTTTTCGCCAATTTCCACGACGGTTCTTCGCTGGGAAAGAGAATGGCTTGCCTTGCCACACCGAAACTCATCAGTACTACCAACATGATGATCACAAAGTACATCATGTCTATCATCTGTATGGAATGAGAAAATAGAAAACACCAATAAGGAATCCAATTCCATGAATTTAAATATTATTATACTACATATATTATCCATAAAGTATTCGACTCACACCTATCCCTTTCTGTTACCAACAGGTCTCACATTTTAATGTACTTATCATGCACCCACACTTAGGCTCCCTTCATACGTCCGTTTTTTTGTGTCTGTATGTGGTCCATTATTTAAGGACTGCAAATACGGACACACGCACACCCATTGTATTCAATGGTAGTGCGCACATATAAAGTTTTTCACTTGGACAGTGTTCAATTTCTCCCAATGCTAGTGATGATGTAATGAAGATTACCACAGTTCATAGGCCGGCTAAAACTGAACTGAGCATGGGAACAGCTGGCAGTGATCGGTGATACCTCTATGACGTTACCGCTCATCACTGAAGCTGCATCCCAAGCTCAGTGCAATGTCTCTTGGATTCATGGCTGAGCGGTTGCATCATCCAATGGGTAGCTATTCAATCCAGATGAAAGCAACGTGCAAAAACGCGCGTTGGGGTGGGCGTCTATCCAGGTGACCGGGCAAACTATTGTAAGTTAATCTACTACTTATTTACTTTTTTGTCACCACTTTTTTACATTTTAATCCTGGTCTTTACGCTCATTGTCGGCATAATAAACACCTATGTGGTCTCTCATTGGTATACCCTTAAACTTGTTCACTATTTGATATCTGCACTACCATTATCTTATTGATCTTCTATGCACTTTGTGTTTTACACAATTTTGTGTATTATAACATATGCACATGCACTTTATATTATATAATAATTGATTGATTATTACATGATTTTTTTTATTATTTTTTATTTGCACTATGTTTTTGTAGGTATACCTTGTATATATTATCCTTTCTGGATATTCCGCCCCTTTTTCTTGCACTGATTTTATTGTGTACCAATTGTTTTCTCTATTACCTGCCTGGTATGTTAATAAACTTTATATCTGACATTCCGTTTATGGGACGTATGGTCGTTGTTTTTCTTGTGGTTTGGTTTCAATCCAGATGTAGCAGAGCTGGAGTCCTTCATAGGACATAAGGATTATCAGTGGACAGGTAAGAAATATGGTGTTTTATTATTTTTAATTTTACTGTAATAAATAGGAAAAAGAGACTGTGGTGTGTTTATTTCAAATAAAGGTGTTTGTGTCTTTCCTTCAATTCAATTAAAGGACTTTATTCTGCCTGTGTATTTTTTACAATAGGACTATGAGGTTAGTAATGGGGTGTCTTATAGGCGCATCTCCATTACTAATCCCTGGACTTGATGTCAGCGGCATAAAACAGCTGACATAAACCCCAACCGTATTACCCCACTTGCCACCACACCAGGGCAAGTGGGAAGAGCAGAAGTAAAGCGCCAGATTTGGCGCATCTTATGGATGCGCCATTTCTGGGGAGGCAGAGGGCTGATGTTCTTAGCCTGGGAGGGGGGCCAATATCCCTGGCCCATTTTCAAGCTATTAACATTGGCCCACAGCTCTCTGTTTAGCCTATGCTGGTTAGAAATCATAGGGCTGACCCAACGTCATTTTTTTTCTGGGGTCCCCTGTAAACTAACTGTCACGCGCAGTGTAGGACATACTAAGTGCAACACAGAGGGATAAGGGAGGGGGAACCAAATACTAAGGAAGGGGGAAGTGTAGACCCCTAGACCGATCTAACGTCAATCTGTCTGTCCTACCATCCCTATATGCGTTCCGCACCTATCGCCGAACAAGATACCTAGTCCCCGTGTGGACCTGGCGATAAGCCCTGCACAGGGAAGGACGGGATGACCGTTAGTCAATCCCACTAACACTAAAGACAGTAAGGATAAATGAAAACAGGGGGACACTTAGCTTTAGTAGACTCAGGGAGAAACTCTGATGTCCTCCAAACTTCAAGAGGACACTAGCAGACTGCTACAGCTCCAAGCATCAACAGTGAAGTGGAAATAGGAAATAACACCTGCACCTCCCAACAGGAATTAGGAAGTTATAAACACCCAGGTCCAGGTGTGATCATTAGCACCGAGGGAGTTGGACACTAGTCTGCAAAGTAAACCAACAAGACCTTCTGCAGACAGATGCAGTGCAACAGTCTGCAGCCTCTGACACATCAGTGACACTTACCAGTAAAGGCTAAGCAAACAGCTGTGAACTGTTATTAATAGCGTTGGAACCTGTTGGGATATTGGCCTCTTTAATAGATTAATAACATCATCCCCCAGCTGTGGGCTTTCCCTCTGCTGGTTATGAAAATTACAGGGGATCCCACACCGTTTTTTTAAATTAATTAATTTATTTAAAAAGAAAAAACAAGTACAGAAAAAACAGAAAAAGCTATGATTATATAGCACACTGACATATTTCTGTCTATCTATCTATCTATCTATCTATCTATCTATCTATCTATCTATCTATCTATCTATCTATCTATCTATCTATCTTTCTATCATGTTCCTCATCACTATCTCTATTTTTGAACATATTTAATACATAACAATCTTTAATTTTTATGCTGCATTTCATTCCATTTTGTGACAGCGCATGGACACGGACAGCACACTGACACATGGATGTCACATGGATGTTACGTACACACGGACACAGACCATGGATCTCACTAGTATTGTTTTTTCCAGCACCAAAATCACCAGGACATGTGAAAGAGGCCTTAAAGATGTGTTCTTCCTTACCTAACTTTGTTCTTGGATCAACATATCCCAAGATGTATAGTGCAAAGTGACCACTTTGAAAAAACCCCACTCCATATAGACATATCTATGTTGTGTGGATATGAATTGCTATCTATCAAGGGTTTTGTTTACATGTTGGTAAGACAGCTGAAAGAATATATAAAATCAGTGCAGATGTTTTCCTGATCTAAATGAATGCAAAATCTCAGTACTATAAATTAGTAATGTTACCCAATAAGTTACAAAACCACAGATTTACTGCATTGTACTTCATATCCCCTGAAGAAGCCACAACTAATGGTGAAACTTGTGAGGCCTGTGGACCTCACCCCTTTTCTGTGTTTTGTCCATTAGCCTTAGTTGCTCCTCTATTAGTGATAGTCTATTTTTTTATCTCAATAACTGTATGTTCTTGCATTGTTTATTTAGTCATAATGGTCTATCTTTGATATTTATTTGTGGAGTTTTTGATTACATTCTTCAGGGGGTTTACTGCTAAGAGGTGAAGGAGTGGAGAAGGGGTTCTTGTACTTATTTTCTGCTGCCCCATTGGTGATTTTTACACATGTGCATTTTAAGTGATCTAAGTTGTTATGTTTTTGTCTAATTTTTTTTACCAATAAACTTTGTAGATGTAATTACAGATTTATTGGTTTTGTACAACTAGGTGATATAAAGATGTAGTATGCACAACCTCTTTCCTTTCTTTGTTTTATGTTGTTTGGTTGTGTTTTGTGCATATAATTATTAGGTTAGTCTTTTCTTTTGTCTTTGTATTCCATCTAAGGCTACATGCCCACAATCAGGAATAGCAGCATATTGGATGCAGCACATTACTTCTATTTACCGCTGTGTGAACTCACCTGCAGCGCGGGTTTACGAGCCGCAGCATGTCAATTTCTTAGCGGATTTTGACCAGAGGAATGTCATTACATGCGGTGAATCCAAACAAGTGCGGCAATTAGAATGCAGCGTTTTGGACGCAGCAAAAATGTGCTGCATCCAAAACGCTGCTATTTCTGATCGTGGGGACGTAGTCCAACAGGTTTATGTGACAAGCTGCAGGGGGCCTCCACTGGTGCTAGTTCATGCTACACAGACACCGCTTCATACCAGAACAGGAGGGTCAGGAGCTTGTAGATTCTCCCAACACTTTACTGTAGGAGATTAATATAGTATGAATCTCTAGCTCTGGGACTGAGGTTCAGCAGGTCATTTAGAAGCACACAGCTTCATGCTGCACCACCGACAACCATTTCTTAAAAATAGGGGTCTCTATAGCAAATATGACACTCCCTGATATTGGAGGAAAAAAAATAGGATTGTTTAATTGTAATTCCAAACTGCATACTAGGCCTCTTTTCTCCTGATTATTAGGCCTTACAAGATTGCTGAGGTACAAAGGCAAAATGATGCATAGCTTGCCTAGTTCAGTGCCCAGGTTGGGGGGAAGGATCAGAACTGAGCTGGGTGAGTATAGAAGCTGCTTAAATCAGATGGAATAGTCCTAGGGAACATGCGGGAACATTTGGTCCTGTGTCACACTGCCATCCCAGCATGTTGCTCAAGGGTGACTGCAAGTAGCATGTAGCTGTAGAGTGAAATGATTAAAAGGAATCAGTCGGCTCAAAATGTCTGTTCAAACCATGCTCAGGCACTCAGTGCACCCCTGGCATAACTGAGCATTTTTTGCATCAATTTCAACTCCCCTCTTCCTAGCATGGCAGTTCTGTAGGGATCAGAATAACATGGAGACTGATGAAAAACATGTAGGTCGGATAGTGCACTTAACTGCTCAGCCACTGCAAGGCTATACCGAAGGCCTTGTTATGACCAATCATTTTGTGCTGACAGATTCCCTTTAGAATCATAGAATCATAGAATGGTAGAGTTGGAAGGGACCTCCTGGGTCATCTGGTCCAACCCCCTGCTCAAAGCAGGATTCTCTAAATCATCCCAGACAGATGTCTGTCCAGCCTCTGTTTGAAGACTTCCATTGAAGGAGAACTCACCACATCTCGAGGCAGCCTGTTCCACTCATTGATCACCCTAACTGTCAAAAAGTTTTTTCTAATATCTAATCTGTGTCTCCTCCCATTCAGTTTCATCCCATTGCTTCTAGCCTTTCCTTGTGCAAATGAGAACAAAGATGATCCTTCTACAATGTGACAGCCCTTGAGATATTTGTAGACAGCTATTAAGTCTCCTCTCAGTCTTCTTTTTTGCAAGCTAAACATTCCCAAATCCTGCAACCGTTCCTCATAGGACATGGTTTTTCAGACCGGTCACCATTCTGGTGGCTCTTCTCTGAACTTGCTCCAGTTTGTTGATGTCTTTTTTAAAATGTGGTGCCCAAAACTGGACACAGTATTCCAGATGAGGTCTGACCAAAGAGGAGTAGAGGGCAATAATGACTTCACGTGATCTAGACTGTATGCTTCTGTTGATACATCCTAGAATTGCATTTGCCTTTTTTGCTTAAAAAAGTACTCCTGGGAAATTTTAGATTTCCTAGTATCTTAGGTATGCGAATTGTCTCTTCAGAGAGGAAGAGGACTTGAACTCTAGTGCCACCTATTGGAAGCAGCGATCCTAAAAATCAATATCGACCCTTCAACGAGCCTTGCAATATGACTAAGGATAAAATCCAAAACAGAATCTCAATTTACAGACACTGTGTTTTGGGGTGTTGCTCCTCATCAGTGCAAAGTATCTAATTAGGCTAGGTGAGAGGCTCCGGATTGTGGTGTAAGGGGTAACATTTCTACTTTTGGTGAGTGACATGTCAAATCCCTTAGCAATATGTGTGATGTACAGTGTACAATACATGTGTTCATATACATATATACACTTATTGATCATCGTCTTTGCCCGATATCAGCAATGTTCTAGTCATCTTCTGTATCTTGGGACCAAATATATGATGGGACCCATGGGTGATGCTCCAGTATCTTATAGGTCAATATAATGCTCCATATATAATGGGCCCCATTTATAATGC
>VIAB01017456.1:46242-57266 GCA_009801035.1 Oophaga pumilio | reverse complement strand
AGATACATAATAGATAGATATGAGATAGATAGAAAGATAGATAATAGATAATAGCTTGATAGATAGATATGAGATAGATAGATGATAGATAATAGATAGATATGAGATAGATGATAGATAGATAATAGATAAGATAGATAATATGTATAAAAAAGCACAGCTGCACTCTGTGAATGCCAAGACATATAATGTCAATGGAAATAACAACTTCCAAACGCTTTGTCCCTCAGCAAGATGTATTTACATAAAAAGCGAAGGTTCTTAGCGCATAAATTGGCCAATTCATGTGTGCCCGCCAACCATGGCAAGATGACACTTCTCTGACGGGTCCTATAATAACCCTTCCATATCCCACTGTACATGCTACAAAAACTACAATGATGGACAAACATTTCTCTCTTGTGCTACAAGCCTACAATTTGAATGGGCAAGTAGAACTGGTTGAGAACACCTGCAGGTCAATGGGGAAGTGCAAGTGTCAGAGCAGAGGGAGTCACACACTCCAAATTAGCTATACAAAAAAACCTGACCAGCACTTCCCAAGTGGGAATAGGTGCTACTTGTCCATTCTCTCATCGGCCAGGTAGTCATCAGGGACTTAAGATGCTCCGCCCTGTCGCAGCGTTTCATCCACACCAACACAGATGCTTCTGCCTTGGGGTCCAGCTCTTGACTCGGGACCTCTTGCTTCTTCAGTCCTCCCGGCTGCACCTTTTATGACTGCAGCATCAGCTGCCGCTTCCCTTCTGACTTTCCTGGTTCTTCACGGAGTGTTGTACCATACCACTGGCCGTCTCTCTCCAGAGGAAATCTGTGATGCTCCATCTCTAGCTGCTCACTCGTCCTCTCTCTCATCAATAATGGCACCGGAACCCTCTTTAAGGGTGCACTTTTCCGGGGCTCCGCCCTTTCCTGGGTGGGGTTACCTTTCGGCTTCTCCGCCCATTTTGAATCTCGGCCCGTTCTCCAGTCACTCGCAACAACAAGCAGGGTTTCTTCTTCTTCCACCGCACCCATCTGGGTTGGGCATCGCTCATCCACAGACACCCACTATGGCCGAAGCCTCCTCTGGTTTTCGTGCCTTCGTCCACCATCTTAGGTCCCAAGACAGTTGCTATCTTAGCTTTTCCTCAGGGGTCCCTCCGATTTCTCTGTGTGAGAACAATGAATCCTGCCTACTACACCATGTTGTAAGTTTCACAGGGCGGTAGTCATAGGTGAGGGGCTTGTGTGTTGCCACACCCTGGCACCCTAAAAATAAATAGTGTCCCGAGTGCCATGTGCTGTGTGCACGGTGAAGAACACTCGTGTTTCAGCCGCAGGCCTTCACTGTCACCAGGCTCCCGGATCCAGAGACATCCTCACACAAATCAGGGGAAACTCGCTTCTTAACAAATAGTTCAACTTTACTTAGCATCTTGAGTTTAATTGATGTTACAGCACAGTACATTTCCACGTTCTCTGTTGCACCTGAGCTATTCCTTTGCTTTATGGCTCCCTCGGCCCCAGGGATACTCTGCCTTGCTTCGCAGTTTCCATGAGTCCCATCTCCATCATGCATTTCACTCTCCAGCTTCCCCTTGTAGGAAGAGAATAAGGCACGCTTCTCAGTGCCTAGTTCGGGCCGTGATCTTGTCTATTTGGACACATGGATCTGCATCTGCAAAAGAACAGCCGCCCACACTAGGGGACCAGGAGACACTCATAGACATCATTAATTCTCCCTGCAGTGAAAATCTCAAGCCAGATACAGCCTCTCATGGCCATTATAGAGTATACATGTCTTAAAGGACTGTTCTTGCTGAGCCGGTGTATCTGAGCCTACGATGTGTGATACACAGGGAACCCCATAGCCTTCTTTAAATGTTCCTGAATTTCATAAATATTTTGATGTAGATGAACAATAACAAGAAGAATGAAGAAATTAATTTCTGAAAATATATAAGACAAACAATCGAGGAGATATTTCTGCCCAGTCGGTCAAGAAAGCAAGAAGAATGTACAGAATCTGTAAAACTTGTGGCTGTCGTTGGACATTAGGGACAACTGCCAAATATGACATCAGAAGCTACCAGCTTTCCGGAAAGCTCCGTAGATAGAAAATAGCTCTGACCCGTGAAGACATGAACTCCACAAGTTCTCTGAGGTCCCCTATGCTATATTAGCAGCGAATCCTGTAAGTTGTGAGGTGCGACCTCCATGGATTGGACTTTTTTCCAGCTTGTCCCATAGACGATTGATTGGATTGAGATCTGGGAATTTTGGAGACAAGTCTGGACCAGCTTGATCTCTTTGTCACATTCCTCAAACCAATCCTGACAGTTTTTGCAGTTCGGCAGAGGCTTTAACCTGCCGAGAGGGTGCTACCATTAGAAAATACCATTTCCATGAGGCCGGGTACTAGGTTTAGATAGCTTATATATGTAGCATCCACATCAATTCCACGGCTCGTAGCTTTCTCCGCTGACTTGTTTTCTTCTGACACTGGTATACTGGTGCCATCTCTTCCCTAAAAAGGTAAGTAATGCACACGCATACGGTGTAAGAGAAAATGTGCCGCCTTCTTCCATTGCTCCATGATCCAGTTATGCTGCTCATACTGCCCTTTTGGGTACTTCCAGTAGTGGACAGGGGTCAGCTTTTCTCTGGGATTGGACAACTGCTAGCCTTCACTTTCCATGTTCTTTGAACGCCCATCTCCCTTCAGCTGGTTCACAGATTGTCCTTCTTTGGACCACTTTTGGTAGATACTAACCAAGATATACTGGGAACACCCCACAACACCAGGTGTTTCAGAGATGCCTTTACAGCGTCCAGACATCAACCTTGTCAAGAGTCACTCAGCTCCTGACATTTGCCCATTTTTACGTCTTCAAACACAAGGACTTTGAGGCTTGAAGAAGGCTCACACACAGAGCCGAAACGTCGCACAATAGGTCATTAAAAAGAGCTTTTTTGCACTGAATTATGGTGTGCTGCTTCCTTATTTCTCTACTATGAGGACTGGTATGTACCTATGAAGCTTTGCACCCAACAACAAATTTTATTTTTTTCAGGTGCTGTTCTTTTCTTTTTTTTCTAGATAGATATATAGACAGATAGATAAAAGATAGATAGATAACAGATATTAGATATATAGATAGATAATAGATATATAGATAGATAATAATAGATAGATAAGACATAGATAGATAATAGACAGACATATAGATAGGAAAAAAGAAAGCCTTGGACCGAAACGTAGCCACATGGGCAATTAAACTGCACGTGATTTTCTGTCTATTGGTGTGCTGCCTCCATTTTTTTGGATTTAGATAGATAGATAGATGTTTTCAATGTACTGTATATAAAATTTCAGTTTATTTCCTTCTCTCCTCTGAATCATCCCAAATTCCATTCACAGAGTTTTCTCACTGAGCCGCCTGACGACCGGATGTGAGAGTGTGCGGTATTAGTCTGAGAATAGCAGCGCGGTGTGTGCGGCGCGGAGCTGGAGTTTATACTTCTGGGATACGATAGATAAGTCATTTTATCTAAGATAAGATAAAATCACATTACACAAATATCTATCTTTCCACATGTACCAAATGCCTAATTGGACAAAAGATAAATAAACCCTACTTCTTTGAAAAATAAAGAAAAAATCTAGATATATGCTGGAAACAGGAAGGTACTAAACGAGTTCACAGATGCAGGAGCGATATACTACAAGTGACTGCTATCATCAACACATGTAGTCAATGCTTCAAGACTTCCTCTAAGTAATCCGACTGCAGTCCCTCACTATAGTACATGGACACAGCGCCACTCCTGTCCATGTGTCTGTGTCTGGTACTGCATCTTTTTTTACTAGTGAATGCTGATAAGCTGTAAAGGGCTATGACTTCATGCTGACATCCCAGGACTATTGATGGTATAATGCACCTACAGTCCCCCACACAGTATGATGACAATATAGCCCCTTCATACAGTATAATGTGAAAAAAGGCCGATCAACCAAACAACACTTCCACTGCCCCCACCACACTGCAAAAATAACATAGGGTACAGTGGCTAAGTAGCAGCGCCACAACATGCCAAGTACAGACCGCCATAGTATGTTCAAACATAAAATCATTAAATAATAGCTCTAACCATATAGGGTGTAATAATAGTGCTATGCAATGTCTGAATAATACGGGGGTACAACTGATGCTAAGATTTGTGATCGGCACAACCCTGTTAAATGGGTTGATAACTACTGGATCCAGAGAGATAAAAAATAATTTAAAAAAATTACTCATCTCTAGGACCAGTACCGCTTCTCTTTCACTGTTTCCTTTGGGTGGATGAAATGTGGATTCTGCAACCCACTGATTGGCTGCAGTGGTTACGTGTCAACCAAGCCGGATATTGACCCCGAGAGCCCAGTGGGGGCACAGCACTTAGTATGGAGATACTACACCATTCCGGGAGGTGAGCATTGATTGTGCAAAAAATAAAATAAAAACATTCAGGTTTTTCCAGTAGTGGGCAACTTCTTTAGGATGTACCAGCTCAAAAATGACATGTTTGCTGCTTCTCCCAAAATGTCTGGAAGGCTCCTGGTAAAAGAAAAAACCTTCACACTCCTGAAAGAATGGCAAATAGGCCACTCAACTGCCGCAGCACTTTTGGAAGGTTTCTTGTGCTCGACAGTTGGATGATCCATAATTAGCCAGAGGTCCGTCATTCAAAAGCACTCCCAGATGTATGGGGGTAATAATGGGCCATGGAGAGGGCATGGCAAGAAAGTGGGGCACGTCTATAAAAACGTTTGTGAACGTCCTTCTGGACTTCTTGATCAGAAAGTTGTCAAGTACTGTGTGAAATTCTGAAAGTAACTGTGTCTACAACTGAAGGGGCCTCTCGAAGAAATGCTCTGAAGCGACTCCAGAATTTTACATTCTCCTATTTGCTGAACTCCATAAAACCCTTTCCATTTCCTACGCTCAACATTTTAAGAAAAATCAATCCAAGTATCCCGTTACTTCAGAGATCAACCAGCCTGGGATTTCAATAATTTGGATCAATGTTGGCTTGGTGACCATCGAAGTCATTAACGCTCTTTCAGGAACGTACGGAATTAACGTGTTATGTGAGATGAAAGGCGAGGATATTTCTAACAATGCTTATAGTAAAATCCAAGACGGATAGCAAAAGCAGCAAGCAAGTTTCGACAGCCACTGGGGGGAAAGCAAGCCATAGGGTTAAAGAGAAAGGTCGGAGCTACTCAGTTGCTCTGGGAAACTTAGATTGTTTCATCAGACAACTTGTATACCATAAAAGAAAGCGAGGTCTCGCCAAGCTCCATTCAACTACTACTGAATGTTTGTGTTGGCCCAGCTCTCCGTACGGGGAAATCGTTCACCAGAATTGAGGTCTAACAAGTTCTCAGTCGTCCTGGATACAGGGAAGAAGGAAGCTTCTCGAGAAAACTATCAAAAACTTATGTCACTAAAAAAGTTTTGAATGTTGAAATTCCGGACACAGACTTGTCGAGACCTGAGTAGTCTGGAAAGCTTGCAATTTGTTACCATCTTTTCAGTTAGCCATTAAAAGGTATCAACCACTGAGGACTCTCAAGTCTAAATATTTTTCTATCTACTGGCTAACACGGTACTAAGATACACATCTTTCCTATATCAATTCCTGATGGAGATTTGTACTGGATTTTCTCCATCGAGTTCAATGCGGAAGTCAAAATCGGCAACAAAACCCATTTGTTGTGGATTGCGTTTTACAGTTTTTGTAAAAAAAAAACACTATTGTCAAAGTTTAAATTATAAAAAAAATATTAAAAACTATGCTCCCCTTCCCTGGTATTCTCATGGTAATGGATAGCCTCATACCCAAAGGTCTTCCAACAGTCACGTACGATGGGACATCATCGCTTGAGACCAGTCTGACTGAGATCCAAGCAGCAGTAAATCCAAAGAAAAAGAAAGAAAAAATAATACATGTCGGTATGGCTCCTAAAGGTTGGACCTTAAGAAGGGTAAGTACAGGTGACAAACTGCTTGTCATTTGTGCCAAAAAGATCTCCAATTGGTACGTCAAAATGTGGCCACTGGTGTGATTAGATAATAACCCGGTGTCCTACTGTACACCTTGCACCCATTTTTGCCTTTGACCCAACCCATCTTGGAGATAAAGCAGCACGTTCTTCTGACCGATTCTTCTCAGTTGTTTGCTAAGGAGCCATCTGGATGCAGTTCTTCTGAAAGGATTTGGGTGTCAACATCATGGATGTTAGCCAAACCCTCTGGCTTACCATCTTACGTGTATGGGGTAACCTGGCTTTCTTATAACTGAAGATGTCAAGGAAAAGAAGGATGAGGCTGCTGGATTTCAACATGTCCCTTTTTAAGGTAAATAAGCCACCGATGAAGATATTTGGCAGTGGTTTACTCTCTGTTGCCGATTCAGAATACATACACACTCAGAAGAGCAGATTGGGCATGTATATAAGGGGGATCAGCAAGAATTGCAGCTGCCTGCCGAACATGCATTCGATCAATAGACATCTGAAGTCTCTGCCGACCCTTAGAAAAAGGATTCAATCCATGGGTTATGTCTTGTTTTGGAAGGAATCTCCATGTAAGTTAATGAGGATAAACTACAATACTAGACAGGGGCCACAGACAGATGTGCCACTGCTGTTTTCCCAATTTTGGACAACTCTTCAGGAGGTGACCAACCCGAGACTGGTCCACCCATCTCCCTTTAGCAGTTGCCTGGTCCATAGTTTGTGCCCTTTTAGTCACTGTCCAAAAAGTCTTGCACCAATGCCTAATTTTATCTCTTGCGATTCAATAATATTGTGCCAAAAAAAGTACATAATTCCATTAAGTATCTACACTGTCTTTATTCTCAGTGACAGGTGTTCTCAAAAGTTTGACATGTTGAAGAAACTTTTCATCCGGCCCATGTTTCATAGTAATTCCGGCCTCCACTAGGCAACATGTATTTTTGTAATATTTTTTTCCTCCAGTTCAGTCCATACTGGAGGTTGTACTTTAAAAATTCCAGAAGTTCCTTGCACTGGTGGTTGAGAAAGAATTTGATGACAATTCAACTATTTAATGCTGTCTGCTCAAACCTTGCTTTTTTTTTTCTTTCTCCTGTGCTGAGAAGTTGGCAATTCAGCTTACAAAAATATTGAAGGAAAAGTAGCATTCAATTGGCGGACTTCACTTTGCTTCAAATATTCCACATTAGAAATTCCTACCGATCACTTAGAAAAACTCCGTCTATGTTACACAATCGGAAAGAATGGAATTTATTAAATCAATATTTTCTAGATATTTCTTGTAATAATGTACAATTTGCTGTTTTCCAGTGATGAGTTTCTCTTTCATGTTACAGCTCAAATGGAAGGAATCCATTCATACGAGACACGAAGGGTTCAATAACGCAAGAGGCAAATTAGTGACTAGACTGCAGGAGAGTCGGTCCAGATAAATGCAGACGGGAGATTAAAAGTTGGACTCATTTGGAAATAATATTAAATCTAAATTTATGGATGTGAGAATGGCAATATATCATAGACGCACAGAGAGGGAGGTCACTGTGTGGCTCCATCATCATGTTCTGTTACGGTAATTGGCCAACTCAACCCAAAATCCAAGCTCTGACGGTCACAGCGCACTATTAATTTTACTTATAATTCTTATTCTCATTTAGGTTCAGATCTTAAACAATGGGATTGTGTGTTTTACAGGCAAGAATACTGTGTTACTCATGCCAAGATAATAATTCAATAGGAACCAACTCAAATTGGTGCTATAATTAAGGCTCACGATTGATCCAAAGGTCATCAGCTACTGTGCTTGTGTCTTCATCTGAAGTTTGTCATGCAGATACTTCAATAAAGACAAGCAAGAATTTTTTTTATCAGATGGTTAGTCCTGGAGATTTGTTTTTTCTTCCATCTCAATTTCGGACCAGTCTCTCCTTGGCTTTGCTAAGACTGGAAGCCAAGACGTTAGTGTGAAAAGAGCCTTATATGTCTATTAGATAGCAAACATTCTAATGAAGGAGGCCAAAATATGATGGGAACGTCTTCCCGCGCAAGTAAAGGTCAAGGTAAAACAGACTCTTGTCATTCATAAAATGACAATTATTAATTAAAATGTACCTATCCATTCATACAAAAAATGTTGAAAAGTATAGTGTTGCTGCCCTCATTCCCCACAATGAGTATGTCCAGGTACTGTCCTGATTCTCTTACTCTGAGGGTGGTTTTACTTCATTAGCATTCTGTTAGCACTATGGGTGTCACAACTACCTTTCTATCCCTTCCAAGCATGTATTGCTCTTGCCATCATCCAATAGTTTGGCTGTCCTCAACTGACAGCATGCCTCTCTATTACGCCTGTTTGTAGTTTAACACAATGGATAGAAGTAAGATCAAACCCTGCCCTCACTTCTTGCAGAGACACAAAGACCCACCATCACTTCCTACAGAAGCACAAATACCTGCCTCCACTTCCTGTAGAGACACAACCACCCATCCCACTGCATGTATAGTGACAAAGACCCATCCCCACTTCCTATAGAAAGACAACAACCTGCTCCACTTCCAATAGAGACAAAGACCCACCCACCACTTCCTGTAGAGACAGCGACCTTCCCTACTTCCTATGGAAAGACAATGACCTGTCCCAGTTCTAGTAGAGACAAAGACCCACCCCCTCTTCCTGTAAGGAGACAGTGACCTGTTCCACTTCCTATAGAAAGACAACATGCTTCACTCCCTGTAGAAAGACAATGACCTGCCCTACTTCCAGTAGAGACACAGACGTACCTCCACTTCCTGTAAAGAGACAGCGAGATTCCCCACTTCCTATGCAAAGACGACCTGCCCCAGTACCAGTAGAGACAAGGACCCACCCCCACTTCCTGTAGAGGCAATAACCTGCCCCACTTCCTATAGAAAGACAATAAGCTGCCCCACTTCCTACAGGAAGGCAATGACCAGCACCACTTCCAGTGGAGAAAAAAAAGAAAACACCACTTTCTGTGAAGAAACAAACATCTGCTCCACTTCCTACAGAAACACAAAAATGCCTCCCCACTTCCTATAGAGACAAAGACCCCTCCCAACTTCCTGTACAGATAAAGACCTGCCTCCACTTCCTGTAGACAAAAACCCGTCCCCACTTCCTGTAATGAGACAATGACCCACCCACATTTCCTGTAGAAAGACAAAGACCCGTCCCCACTTCCTGTAATGAGACAATGACCCACCCACATTTCCTGTAGAAAGACAAAGACCCGCCTCCACTTCCTGTAGAGGCAAAAAACCCACCTACACTTCATGTAGAGCCACAAAGACCTTTTCCTTCTTTCTGTAGAAAGACAAAGACCCGTCCTTCCTCTAATCCATCTTGGCATCTCTGCTGCTAGACACGATTACACTTGATAACAGGCAGTGGACAGCTTTTTACCCAGAAGGGAGACACCTAGTAGCAGGGACTTTTGAGTAGTTTTTTGGAGGGTAAGACACCATAATTTATAATTAAAGTGATCTGCAGATCATCTCTCTATGAGGGCCAGTCACATGATGTCTCTTAAAAGTTACAGCCACACTGTGCCCCGTATAACAGACAAACCTATATGACAATAGTAAGCGATATAATGGTGCTAAGCCTGTGTGCGGTTTCAGGACTAGAACAGTAACTCACTATGTCCCATCCTGGCACAGGGCCATGAGCTGACTGGACAGGACATATGGAGTCAAGTTATAAATGTTCTGTTATTACAAACTCCTACTTACTCCTGCCCAGAAATAGAACAAGAGGCAACAATGAACTCACAAAACCTGCAAAAATACTATCTACTGCAAAAAACTAGAAAAAAAACAAGAAATCTTCATGCTTTTGTATCTGAAACAAATAGAAGAGCAGAAATATTATTTTCCTAGAATAATGAATCAAAAACCGTGATAAGAAGAAGGATGTTGCTTACCCTTATCAGTGGGGTTTCAGGATTTCAAGGGCCTTAAAGTGATAGGGCCAGAAGGCAACTCTGGTTTCGTTGAGGGCGCCATTTGCAAAACCAACACTAATTCGCACTTAAACTTACCTTAACTATGTAATTATAATTTTTCTTGGTGTTAAAACCACTATTCTTCTGAATAAGGTGTTGTTTTTCTTTAGTTCCCGCTCCTCTCTGTTCATGAGATATGGCCCCTCACTTCCCTGTACAATTCTAGTCTTTTTATCCAACTGGGTGTGGTCCTCAAGAACAATCACAGAGAAAAATTGATGACCACGCCAAGTCTACATTTACATAGAGTAAAAGCAAAAAACGGACAAATCTCAGGAATGGAGAGGCGCAGAAACAAATGAAAAACAATGGCAGATTCAGGAGAAGAGCACAATTTACAGGGAAAAATTATATATTTATGGCAAGTGATGGGTCCTCTTAAAAGGGCTAATATTTGAGTTGTTTATGGCATCTCACCAACTCCCTACTGGAGTGTCACACGGGTTCAAGAGAACCCATTATACCAATATATGGGGGTCCCAAACACAGCCACACAGTGCACAAGTAGTACTTAGGAGTCCCTGCTTTCATCTAAATATTACTCCTCTTCTCTTTGACATGGATAAACATGTGAGCCACCACCGGAAAGAGACAGGTATGTCGGAAACCAGATGGTTGGAAGCCCCACAAGCTGCATATAGGTTATACACCCCATCTCCTGAACCACAATACAAAATTTGAAACAGGGCCCCCAACTATTTATTATGTGTCATTTGCAGCATTGGTCTAAGTAAAACTGGTAGAGGCATTTTTTGAGCCCCTTTATTTTTTATGGCTTTGTTGCAACCCAGCTCTTTATATTTATATTCAGAAGGGAAGAAAACCCACAAGAAAACTCACTCTAATCATCTCAAAGCCTAAAAGTGTCCACATACATTAAGTGACTGTTGACCAAACCGGGCAATTTGAGGTTAAATATTAGACAAAGATAACACAAGTAAACACAAAATGCA
>VIAB01017456.1:30639-45413 GCA_009801035.1 Oophaga pumilio | reverse complement strand
GGATGTTGTTGAGGAGTCTTTTGTCACCTCTTGGATGAGTCATCGCTTCACTTTTGGGGTAACTTTGGTCAGCTGGCCACTCCTGGGAAGGTTCACCAATGTTCTATGTTTTCTCCATTTGAGGATAATGACTAACTGTTGTTCGCTGGAGTCCCAAAGCTTGAGAAATGGCTTTATAACCTTTTCTAGACTGATAGCTCTCAATTACTTTGTTTCTCATTTGTTCCAGAATTTCTTTGGATCGCAGCATGATGTCTAGCTTTTGAGGACTTTTGGTCTACTTCACTTTGTCAGGCAGGTCCTCTTTAAGTGATTTCTTGATTGAGAACAGGTGTGGCAGAAATCAGGCTCGAGTGTGGGTAGAGAATTTGAACTCAGCTTCCCAAAGATGTGATCAACCACAGTTAATTTATGTTTTATGGGGGCAATCAATATTTCACACAGGGCCCTGTAGGTTTGGATTTCTTTTTCCTTAATAATAAATACCTTCATTTAAAAACTGCATTTTGTGTTTACTTGTGTTATCTTTGTATAATACTGAAATTTGTTTGCTGATCTGAAACATTTAAGTATTGCAAACATGCAAAAAAAAAATAGGAAATCAGGAAGGAGTCAAACACTTTTTCACACTACTTTATGTATGATCACTAGGGTCCCATATCACCCACTTCAAAAAAAGAAGTGGTCACATATGCGCACTATGGCTACTTTGATTGTGGGAAGTAATGGGAGAGATAGATGCATACAGCGCCTGATTATCTCTGTCAGTCCTATAGACTTTGAATGGAGGACTAGTGCGCCTACGTGACCCAATTCCATTCAAGTAGAGGATAGATGACCCCTATTTGCATGGTCACTACCCCCAATTATCACACATTTATCTCCTGTCCTATGAATACTTAATATATATTGTTTGTGGGTCACCCTTTTTTAAGTAGCAAGAATGTTCTGGATCCGATTATCTCTTTACTCCATGTCTTTTCTTTCTTTCCATGGCTCAAAGTCCCCTAAGCCACTTACGAAGACAACAGTATTATAAATGGCACATGGTAGGTGGGAGCCCACAGATTTGGCATTGGTGTCTTGGTGTTTCGAGTTACCCCTCTGACCCTATAGTAACTACTAAACTTGCTGTCCTAAAACCCACACTCAGTCATCAGAGACGGAGTCCCAAGAATGGAAACCTTTCTTGCCCGCGTAGAGCATGCCAAAAGCAGCGGGCTATGGAAGAAAAACCTACATTTTTATCTTTTATTAGAGAGGTTGTCGATATTTTAACATTGATCAGAACAGCTGATCGGCAGGGTGGCAGGTGTCGCATCCCCACCGATAAGACACTGATGACCTATTCTCAAGATAGGTCATCAATGGTGAAGTAGTGGATAACCTCTAAGTCTTCAAGGTCATTTTTCCAGAGAGCCCATTGGATCTAAAGATTAGTGAAGAACACAAGTCATATATTTCTATTCACACAACTTTACAAAGTTTTTTTTTTTATCATTGTGGTTGGAAATATCCTCTAATTACCATTCCAAAGAGGAAATATTTAGCCCAGTAATAACATTTGTAAAAATCGACATATTTGAGTAAATGTAGCAGAACATTAGCTTGGATAATGTCTTAAGTATTAGAGTATGTGTCAGTAAACATCATGAGAAGTTTCTCTGTCGTTTTCTATATTGTTTTCTCATAAAGAACTTTTTGGAATCACAGACAACTGACGGGCTACTTATCATATGTCCTGCGGGTGACAGCTGAAGAATTGTTAATAAAAACAAGTTCGGCGGTCTTCAAAGGGAAGGAGAAAACTAAAGTAACCAGATCCTCCGTACAGTATTCTCCTTACTAAGCTGAGAAGCTTTGAAGAATCTCTCACCAAACATGAGCATACATTGGAAAAAAAAGACGTATATATATATCTGCGGCAGAAATGTTTAATGGAGGTCAACCCTTTATACCTTATGTTGAAATATATATTATGTAGATAGATTTTTCTTCTAACAGATTCGTTTAGAAACATCTGCAAAAAATTAGTTGCTATTCTTAAAGAGGAGCTCGAAATCTAGAAATGAAAACCCCAGAAAAACCAATTTGTCAGTCTTTGAGGGTCTTTGTAAGCTTCTGAAACAGTCTTGGAAAAATCTAGCCAAAAATAAAAAAAAGAGGTCCCTCATCCCGCTGTTCTCTTTATGTTCGACTGAAACAACCCAAAAGGTTTTGCTTAGATCAGAAAATGACCAATTGTTTAAGTCAGGCTTTTGCGTTGCATGTATTTATTTATTTATTTTTTTTAAACGTTGGCAATTTTTTTCCCCCCGAAAATGTTTACAACATTAGATATATGTCTAATAGGATAAATTATAGAAAGCTAACAAAATATTATTTATTATTATTTAACAGCCTTCAGCTCGATTTCAAGCCACGGCGAATTGAGGGATGAACGATCTGTCAGAAGATCGCTCTTGTGCAAGCTTAGATAGGTCCATCAGGGTCTTCTCCTCTGTTATCTTGATTGCATCAAGCCATAGGGCTGCTGGTTTACATCTTTGCCTTGTACCTTCTAATCTTCTGACCATTATGTCCTTCTCCGGTGATTGCTCTCTACGTATGATGTGTCCATAGTAGGCAAGTCGTAGCTTGATGATCATTGCTTTGAATGACATGTCCTGCTTGATTGTTCCAAAATTAATCTGTTTGTTCTTCTTGCCATCCATGGTATTGGTAACATCCTTCTCCAGCTCCACAATTCGAAGGCATTGATTCTTCTGTCTTGTTTGTTTATTGTCCTGTAGTGAAGGGCGAACCCGTGGATGTACGGGTCCGATGGGTTCGGCCGAATATCTAAAAAAAGTTTGGTTCGGGTACCAGAGTGGTACCCAAACCTGAACCCCATACATATGAATGAGGGGCCCGAACATCTGTTGTTTGCCACGCTATCATCTACATGACAACGTGGCAAACACGGGCTCTGATCGGCAGTAAGATTATTACCATCGGTCAGAGAGCTACGGTTCTCACACCGGCAGATGATAGTGTGAGCCAGCAGCTGTGAAGGGCAGTAAAAAGGTGTCATCTTATGAGTATTACTCCCATCAGCCTACGCCTGCTGCCGCTGAAAACAGCGAGAGCAGCCGGTGCTGATGGTAGTATTTATCAGCCAGCGCCTGTGCTATAAATAAATACATTTTAAAAATGACGTGGACATCTTCTATTTTTGATAACCAGTGCAAGCAGAGCTGACAGCTGCGGACTGCAACCTTCAGCTGTCTGCTTTATAATGGCTGGTTATCAAGATAAGAGGGATCCACACTGTTTTTTTTTTTTTAATTATTTAAATAAATACTCACCTTATGCCTAATCCACCAATGCCCATGTTCCCTGTAAAAAATAAAATATAATAAATAACCATATCTCTCACTTGTCTGACGTGAAGATAATCTATACTGTCCTACGATGAACCGGATAATTTGTATAGAGGTCACATCAGTGATGAAACCGCTATCCCTGCCAGCCCGAACACACTGACTAGAACGTAATCGCTCCTGCAGCGTGTAAGCGCTGAGCTGTCATGAGAAAGTTCACCGGAGTTAAAAGCTGATGATCTCTGAAAATTTAAAAAGAATAAAAACACGTGGGGGGGTCTCCCGTAGTTTTCATGAGCAGCAGAGGGAAAGTTGATGGCTGATAATATTCTGGGTATGAAAGCAATATGGCTAAAGGATCCCTGGCTATTAATATCAGCTCACAGCTTTTTGGTTCGCCTTTAGTGGTTATTTTATGGGGAGACCTCAGAAAAAAAATGAAATGGGGTTCCCCCATAATTTCAAACCAGCAAAGGCTAAACATACAGCTGTGGACTGATATTAATAGCCAGGGAAGGGGCCAGGGAAAATGTCTCTCCTCACAGGCTAAGAACATCAGCTCTCAGCCACCCCAGAAATGGCGCATGAATAAGATGTGCCAAATCTAGTGCTTAGCATCGCTCTTCCCACTAGCCTTGTAGCAGTGGCAAGTGGGATTCTGGGGTTGATGTCACCTTTGTAATGTCAGGTGACATCAAGTCCAGGGGTTAGTAATAGAGTGGCATCCATTACTAACCCCATAGTAAGTTTGAAGATAAACACATAAATAAAATCCTTTATTTAAAATAAAAATCAACACCCAAATTCACACATTTATATAAAAATAAAAAAAACCAAAGTTATACTCACCTTACGCCTTTTCCATTGTAGCCTTTGTCCCCTGTAGAAGCAGAAAATAAAAAAATAAACAACTATTACGGTATATTCACCTTATGTCTAATCCATTGAAGCCCTCGTACCCTGTAAAAAAATGAATGAACAACCATATCCCTCACTTGTCCAAAGTGAAGATTAGCAATAGTGTCCCACGCCGTAATCCATCTCTGTGATATCTGGTTTACAACCTGAATGGTGCCATGATGCGACCGTCTATGACAGTCATCGCTCATCACTGAAGCTGCGCCCGCAGACCTCGTGGTGTCCTGGTTTTCAGAGTGGACAGTCGCATCATTGCACCATTCAGGTTGTAAACCAGTAATCACAGAGATAGATTACGGCGTGTGACAGTATTGCTAATCTTCACTTCGGATAGGTGAGGGATGTCGCTGTTTATTATTCAATGGATTAAGCGTAAAGTGAGTATAACTGTGCTTTTTTATTTTTATTTCAAATAAAGGATTTTGTGTCTTTCAATTAAATAACTTTATTTTGGCTGTCGTTTTTACAATCTAACTATGGGGTTAGTAATGAGGG
Source organism: Oophaga pumilio (assembly GCA_009801035.1). Classification (NCBI taxonomy): domain Eukaryota; kingdom Metazoa; phylum Chordata; class Amphibia; order Anura; family Dendrobatidae; genus Oophaga; species Oophaga pumilio. The sequence goes on along the minus strand of VIAB01017456.1, from coordinate 40,638 downwards.
AGTGTTATAGATGCCTCTCCATTATGAAGCTGTGGGCTTCAGGTCAGCAGCCTTAAAACAGCTGACATCAACCACAACCATTACCCCACCGCACTAGGGCAAGTGGGAAGAGCCGGGCAAAGTGCCAGAATTTGCATATCTAATAGATGCAAAAATGGAGTAAGCACAAGTCCAGGAATAGCAGCGTAAAAAAATACTATAATCCTAAATTATTCCTAGGCTTTTTCCCTACCTTGGACAAAATGCAAAATGGCGGCCCTACTCAACGATGACTATCCTTATTACACCCTAAAAAATGGCGGTGACTCAAAATTATGGAAGCAAATACAGTATATACGCCTTAATAAAAGAAAAATTGTATGTGTCCATAGTATTTCAAGATTCACATATCAAATTATAGAAGTTTCTTATACCTTAAAAATTAGAGAAAACGTGTCATATTAATACTGTCTTCAATGATATTCATTAGTCCACATGAATGTGCCTCGACACATTTCCCCTTTAGGATGTAGGTTTGTCAGGAGGCCATATTGTGAAGGAAGCGCTCCATAAGAGTAGATGTCCTGCTGATAACGTGCTCAGTCTAACTGCTCCTAGTCACCATCTTTAAATGTCCTCCAATGACGCCACTACATTTCCATTTCTAAAGGGATAGTAGCCACATGCTTGTATGTCTCAATCACAAAGCGCAGGCATCCTGCTCTATTGATGGGACAGCAGGATGCAAGTGCATAACGTTATAAACACTAGAGGGTCCTGTAAGAAGATGTGATGAAAAAAACGTCACCGGTGCACACAAAAAGTGAGTCGATCCCCCCCACTTGGTAGTCTCGGCATGCTCCAGATGACTCTGAAACCTGCGCATGCGCAGTAGATAGAGGTGGAGAATTCTGCCCGCATGCACAGAAGGAAAAGATGTTTCCCCTACAGCGATCGCATGCTATGCATAGTCCTGAGCTCAGCGTATGGTCAGTAAAATAATTCCACATTAAGGCAGATACTGCCCAATTCAACAATTTATGAACTTGAAAAGATCAAAGCCAAATGTAAAGCTAAGTATTAGTGATGAGCGAACGTGCTGGGATAAGGTGTTTTCTGAGCATTCGGCGTACTCGAAAAATATGTTCGAGTCCCTGTGGCTCCATGTTTGTTCGACAGCCACAACACATGGAGTGATTGCCTAACAAACAGGCCATATAATACCAATGCCCGATTGTCGGGGCGGTCAAACTGTTGTCACCCTGTCAATTTACAGATCGAAGTATTAGAACAGCTAGAAAAAGAGTAGTGATGCTTTGACTTCATTGTCTAAGCTTTTTAGAGGTGGTGGCATGAACAGCCAGTGACTATCCGGATGGCATTGTCATTTGACAACCAACTTTAAAAGTGATGTACCGGAAGAAAATGTTGAAATATGAAGAGTTATAACGATATAGGTCCATATAGAACTGTTGCAACTTTAATAATTCGGCAGAAAATGAAATTTTATTCCCAACGGGGCATTATTCCCCCTAGAACTTAAGAGACCCTACAAGAAGAACCACTGATCGGTGCATGTCCTAATGGTCAGACCCCCACTAATCATCATTGTTATCTATCCCGAGATAGGTGATAAAGGGTTTGTCCGGGGAAAATAAGTTATGAAATGTTTTTCACATTATTAATGTACATGGAATGACATTCTTCTCCCGTAGGGTCTGTTTTAAGTTCTAGAAGACCCAACTTAGAGTAGGTCCTCCTTGTCATTGATCTGCTACATCTGTGAAGCTCCAACAGTTTGACGTCACCTTCAGCCCAGTACACCTGCTCGTTTCTGAGCCGTATGAACAACGTTCACTTTAATGATCGTATTTGATCTTTATTCTGTGCTTTCAAGTTATGGAATGCGTGAAATAACACATCAAGAGTATATAGTAATCTCAGTTTGATGTACTTTTGCCTTCTTTCAACTTCACCGGCTACATTACTACAGCGGATACGATTTTCAAATTACTCGTCGAGGGGAAATTACATTTGATCTGTTTTTTTTTATTCTAGTAATTATTCCAGAAAATATTTATATGATGAAGAATTTAGGAAAGAATTAAACATAAGGTGAATTTGGCGTAAAGGCTACAAAGTCTTTTAATCTGTCGTAGGGAGAAGAGTTCTTCGAAAACGGGAGGTTGTAGAACGGCTTCATGTTCATCGACTTTTCAATGTGCCAGGAGTAGTTAAATTCCCAGCAGATGATCAAATGGAGGTTTCACGCATACACGAGGTCTTTGTCTTTAATCGCTTGGATTAAAAATAAGGGTTAGGGCTTTCGGATTTGGGTTAAGATTTCTTCATAATGTCTTTGTTACTTGACCTGTCAGACACCCATCCGTGACAAGTGAGTGTATCAGTTTCAAAAGAAGTCACTCTCCTCCTGAAATTGCACAGAGGCCGTGTTGAGGCAGCCGATTCTTGTTTTCATGGGCTCATATTCTGCATGCTTGTCTGGAAATATTTCAGAAGTTTTTTTTTTTTTTCACAAATCTTCTCTTCATGTCTTCAAATGGCTCATAACTGCATTCGGGACATTTTACGAAATGAAGGCATCGTAATGACAAGAAAATAAAGAAAGTGAAGGCTGATATTATATAACCCACTCAATGTTTTTTATGGATTTTTCTACGGGCCAAAAACGCCCACGTTTTCGAGAAGCAAGCTAGCGCGGGCAGAATATTTGGATCATGTTTAACCCATTCAGACTCTTGGCAGCGATGGAAGCACCTGACATTTATTTTCTCTAAACTGGTTTAACTTTCAACCAAAAAGCGGTGCTCAGAGGGTGATTCCAAGACATTGCAAAACTTTGCAGGTTAGGTTCAGGACTAGAAAAAAAATATCCTCCGATGTATTGTCCCATTCAGAAGAACCTATGAAAAATCTGCACTTTGGGTGCACAATTTACATTTGTGAAGTTCCATGAGAGACTTTTGGCAACATGTTTTTGTAAGGTTTCTTTATCAGTACCATGAGATCTGTGAATCGACAGAGGCTCAGTGATGACAATTGTAGCACCAAGGTTCTGGCTTTGGATCTAACCAAGCGCAACATCCGTATGGAGTTAGTATGTTCTTCCCATGTTTATGCGGGTTTCTTCCAACACTGTATAAACATACTGATAGATTAATTTGGAATTTACATTGTTTGGTCCCTTTCCCCATTGGGACCTGTTTCAGTGATGACAGTCTGCACAGATTTTTATGAAACTCTAAAATAAACTCTATGGTTGTTCAGTTATTGTAAAAAAGGGATTTGAACCCATTTCTTTTCATTCACATATGGTCCAAGAGTGTAAAAAAATAAGAAATAGCACTTATTACTCCATGGATCCCCTTCCACTCCTTAGTCCTGCTATCCAGGTCTACCGCCACTCATCTCCATCTCTTCCAGGTTGGTCAACGCCTGACCGCTATTGACAATCAGTAGTCCCAATGGTGACTGATTTACGGCAGGTCCTGACTAGGTGAAAAAGGAGAAGAACGGTGGTAGACGTAATCCGCGAGACGGAGGAATGGTGGGATATCCATAAATAAGTGTGTGATTACTTTATTTAATAGCACGCTTGGGCCACATGTTAATCGGAAGAGAAAGTGGAAAACCCCTTTAAACTTGGCAAAATAAGAGGGAACTTGTCATTAGGTTATCCTCGCATAAACTGGTTCCACCACGTTATGAAACATTGCTTTACTTACCTACACAGTCTTACCCGCAATAAAACTGTTGGAAACGATCTCATGCTGTACGATAATGAGCCCAGACTGATTCAGTGGGTGCCCCCTACGAATGCAACCATTGCGCCCCTAGCTAACGAAGATGGCGTCTATAGTATCACTCTCAGAACTGGCCAATTCTTGAGCTTGAGATTAGTACATGCGCGATTCTCTCTGCCCTGCTAAGGGCATGGGAAAGGGATTTTCTGTACATGCGCCGGTCTTCTGAGTAAATTGCTGGAGATTTCTCTTCCATCAGTCATTATTCACCGACAGGAAACAGATAATCTCTACTCACCAATCAGAAACTTGTCATATGTACGGCAAAGGACACCAGATCAGGACCCAACTGCCCTGTAAAATACACACAGTACCACCACCTATTTTTCACATTACCATAAGTTATCTTTTTTGGATACATAAATATATTTCTCAGTTATGGGGCAATATCCAATTAAAAGAGCCCAACAAATATTCTCTTCTAGTAACCCCGGTTGCTTTCTTATTACATTGAATAGAAAAAAAAAATCAAAGAAAACGGAGTAGGGAGTCATTGTCATGCATATGGGCCTCCTCCGATTTGTACGGAGCCGAAATGCAACCCAACATTTATCAACACTGATGTTGCCAATCCAAGGACTCGTTAGCTCACCCAGAAACGCCCATTTGTGGGTAGACTTTTGTATATCGCAACCCGTTTCCAGCCCAGAACACCACACAGATGTGACCGTATGGTTTCTAAAAAAATTGGAACAGTCAGCATGTATGCAGCACCAATATCAGGCTATGGGGCTATACTGTATCTCTGTAGGTCTTGGACCCCATTTCCAGACATACATCATTTTCCGTCACATTCATACACAACTTGTAGCATGTTGTATCGAGTGCAATTTTAGAGAGTATCTTGGCAATGCGTTGCCTTATAGACATTCCATAATGAGTGCCTTTGGCTCTGCACATTAGTCTTGGGACATCGTATACTACGAGGCCTAATACTACTGTGAGTGTGCTGATCTGATGCATGGTTAGTAAGCCATATACGTTAGAAATTACTGCCAAAAATATTCACTTGTGAATCTACAAAACACCTCTACTCAACGTTCATAGTGCTCGAAAGCTTTCTCCTAGGGCATTTCTCAGAAATTTCTCTTTTAGCTTCAAAAATCTCAATTTTCTCGGGGGATATCTAACAAATAAAGCAAATGTGTGTTTCTTAGCAAATCTCTTTCCAGCGATATGACCATTACCTAGTAAGATGGCGTTCCATAGAAAGGTCTGTAACAGACCCTCATCGTGGCATCGTAAAAAGAAACAGCAGCTAAAAGTGAGAATGTCAGAAATGTGGGTAATAGACGGTTCCCTACGGGGCCAAGTCCAACTCTATTGTAATTGTATGAAAACCAGATGGACTGCTGACTTCACGAGAAATGCTCATGGAAGGACTGATTATCGAATAGTTAATAGAGGATTTCTAGGCAGCAGCGTATACTTCTCTTCGTAGATGCACATAATGTGGATATTGCCACATTATCGCTTGATTGACCAAGACACAGAATAAGTTTTGGGATCGATTCTTGGCTCTGCAGAAGTCTGAGATATGAACATCCTTATCGTCGGGGTCCAGACCCCAACTGGAAAAAAAAAAATATTGTCCTCATTCAACCCATGTCACGCTATGACGGTCTTCTGTAAGGAAGGGGAGGCTAAAACTGTCCCTGTAACTGGGACCCTAATTTTCCTTATCCCAGGGGTATTCTTAAAGGTAGTGAAGTCACCTCACCCTCCCCCTCCCACTCCTCCAGGAGGCCTGGTACAGATATGATCGTGAATATACACGTAAGACAAACAGGGATGACAAAAAGCAACTTAAATACAAAAACACTCACCAAGGGTAAAGAGGAATAAAGTGAAGGCTAGGAAGGTACAAACCAAATGGGAATAGGATAATTGAGAAAGCATACACCCAAAAATAGCAAACAAAAATCTCCAGCAACAACTATGAGCTCCAACTTCAGCACACCAACTCCAGCAAGCCAGGAAGTAAAACTTTCACAGGCAGGGATGAGAAGGTCTGGCCAGGTTTTATAGAGAGAAAACAAGCAGGTCAGGAGCAGCTGTGTGATGGAGCTGCATGTCTCTAACCAGCATACCTCTTCAGCGCCAAATGAAACAAAGTCCATTTAATATGAAAAACAAAACACACAGGCTAAATGGAAGACCTGCAATTCACAGTACATAAAGATCGTCTAACCCCAGTTCTCCTAGGAGGGATTGACACACTCATGACAACCTAAAAGCTAATAAACAAATTTTCATCCCCTATGATTTAACAAGTTCTTCAAATTGAGGAACATTTTACAGAGGATGAAACCACTGCTCGTACATAATCTGATCTTTTCTATACTAACATATGGATGAAAAATCTGGACAATTAAAAACCAACGCTTTCGAAAAGTGGTGCTGGAGAAGGATGCTAACTTACCACGGACGTCAAAAAGAACGAACAAATCAAGCCTGACAAGTCACTCGAAGCAAGGATCACCATCTACGACTTGCCTACTTTGGATACATCTACGAAGAGAGCAATCACTGGAGAAGGACATCATGGTTGGAAGAATAGAAGGAACAAGAAGACGAGGAAGAACAGCAACCAGATGGCTTAATACAATCAAAATAACAGCGGGGAAGACCCTGGTGGACCTATATAGGCTTGCACAAGAGCGATCTTCCTAGAGAAGCAAGTCGCCATGGCTCGAGATCGAGCCGAAGGCCATTAAATAAAAAATAATGATTTAAGATGCCCATCACCTTTTACTTACATTTTTACATAAAAGGACCTTAGGGGAATTGCCGCCTGCGATTCTTCACTTCTCCATATTTTCTTCTAATTACATTACTAGAAAGCATTACACATTTTTAGACAGGTTGGTTTAAGGTTAGTGACCATATTACTAAACATACCTGAGGGAATTTTTGGGTAATACTAGAGAAAAACGAATTGATTTGCAGTACTATGGTCCAGTAGCCTCGTCAGTAGTCCATGGCCACCAGATAAAAGCCCTACAAACTGCCTCCCTGGTACTCCTTCAGGTTAGTAGGCCTTTTGCGACGTGATGGGAGTCTCTAGTCACTTAGTGGCCTAAATGTCATAAGTCACTGGGGATACCAGCAGTAAGGAGGTGGCTAGCAGGACTCCCGTCCAGCGGCCATGGAATACTGATGTGGTAGCTGGACCAGGTTCCTGCAAATTTATTTCTAATTACTACCTCATATTCCACTGCTTAATTTGATCTGTTATTCATGTTAGTCTTGTATATTTGTGGGTTAACATACAATATCCCTGGAGGTCTAGTAATTAACACAAACATATATAATATCCTACATCATATGGACCCTGTTCTACACAGATGAAGTGTATGCACCGTGAAACAGTTGCCTGTAGACGGGTCTCTGACTTGACCGATGTCCCCAATCATGTTACCCCTCGATGGGATCAGAAATTGGTTTAACGTGGGTTGACTTTAATACGTGGCATATCCTGGAAAGTTTCTTTCTGCCGGAGGGAGATAATTTGCTTAATAATGTAAATATATAGTTTAGGATAGAGGAGTTAGTATTTGAGGTCCAGACCGAAAACTGTAATTGTAATTAAAAGTGACCCTCCACCCTGGCACTGAATAGTGACAATATATTTGTCATATATCCAAGTGGGGAGCTAATTTTTGCATACACTGCCTCCTGCCCTGGCATTCTGGTCTTCCACATCCGCAATGGCAACCACAGTAGCATACAGAGGGTAGTGGTAAGTCTAAGCCATGCTTCCTATTCCTAACCGGTGGAGTCAGGGTTCAGACTTACTACTGCTCACCGTAACACTGTGGTTCCCTTCTTGGATGCAAGATGACCAGAACTGGCCAAACGGAGGGCACAAGGGTAGGGTGAGTATACTGGAAAATGTATAGTCACTTTTAACTATCAGGGCTGACAGTGGTGTTAACTTTCTTCTATTAGGTCCAGAATTGGAGTAGGAACTCCCCGATTATAGTCTTTTCAAGGCAGCCCCTGTCTATATGCCTCAGCTAGAACCAACGCTCCTAGGCCAGAATACCTACATGTGAAACATATTAGTGAAAAATACAAATAATGGATTTTTGATAAGGCCAAGTAAATAACACCTAAGATAGATCCAAACCGAGGTGCAGTATAAAGTATTTAAAGGGTTTGTCTAGTCTGTAAAATCTACTTTCATAGAACATCATATGGAATTCTCTGTTACTAGATGAGAGCTCTATGGTCCTGATCCTTATTTCTTGGCCAGAGAGAGGTTGTGAAGAATGTCTCTCGCTCTGGGGGTCCGGTCCAGTCAATGACGTCAACGGACAGTATGCAGTTCTCAAGTTTTTCCTATGATGATGCGGTAGGGAAATCGAACACTAACTGCAAGGTTTCTCCACCGATACAGCTGATCGTTGGAGATCCCAGCAGGACAACACCGTACGATCGATCAAGCTTTTGTCATGAGACCCTTTGGGGTTGTCCAAAAGTGTAGAATCGCTTTAAAAAAAAACAAGATTAGAAGAGACAGAAGTAAACACATTAGAGTTAATGTTTAGCGTATTACTACATTGTTATGGCATTCCGACTTCTCCTTTGAAAAAAAGATGGTTTTTGTAAACCAGAGACACCTGAAAAGTTACTTCTCAGCCCTTCCTGGTCTCAGATTTCCTGCTTAATGTTACACATTATGCGGTTAGGTTTTTACAATTTGCGGTTGTTCTCTAGATTGCCTTTCTTTGGTAATACACGGATAAGCTTTGCTTAACACAAAGGAAGTAATCTTTCTAAAATTGCTGACCAGATCATTAAACGACTAGCCAGATTTCACAAGCCGAATGCTGCGAGGAGACGTGCGTTTAAAGGCTTGGAAAGGAGCCGCCACTCTACACAGCAAACTCCTGATAATTAGGGATTTAACGAGGCTGCAGATCGCGAGATTTATTTCCGTACAGTCATAAAGCATTTTTTTTAATACTATGAGATAAGGTCTAAGAAGGGAGAATTCTCTGGATTAAGAAGGGGCATACAGAAGTAGTGAAGTTGATTTTGCCATAAGTCACAAGAACTATAAATATTTTGTTTTCCAAACTTGAAAAAAGTTTACTTGGATAAACTGATTACTATCGGGGAATTACACAAACAGTTCGGTTGTTTATATTGTGCACCATGTAATACTTTATTTCACCTGCAGTAGTGCTGCAGGGAAACTGTAGGCTTGATGGTGCCTTTTCTTGAATATTGCAGCTTGTCCCTATTGATCTCAACCGCAAGAGTTTGTAACAAGCATATTTTTAAGGGATTTTATAAGACGTAGTTACTTACTGGTAACGGGATTTCTCAGAGCCCATGACGGCACCACGGAGAGAATTGCAGAAAATGTACATTAGGGAGGGACCACTGCTTCCAGAACCCTTCCACCTAAAGTAAGATCTGAAGAAAAGGCTAGATCCAGCCAATAGTGATAGAAGAATGTGGAGGGAGAAGACCAAGTAGCAGCTCTACATATCTGATCTATTGAGGCACCAGCTCTTTCTGCCCAAGAGGCTGCCACTGCCCTCGTTGAACGCGCTTTTAGCTTCTCTGGGGTGGTCTCCCCATGCGAGGAGTATGACAGGGTGATGGTGTCTCTTATCCATCTCGCCAATGTGCCTTTAGAAGTTTTTTGCCCCTTCCAAGGACCCTTAAATCTATAAAATCAAAACGCCACTTTTGGTAGGTAGCCTGGGTCGGTTTTAAGAATAACTCGGTCCTCCAAGATTTGCATGAAGGGAGGGCCAGCAGACAATGCCTGGGTGTCACTGACTCTACGAGCTGACGTGAGGGCTACTAAAATTGATGTCTTAAGGGACAGGATTCTCAGTGAAGCATCTATCAGTGATTTGAAAGGAGGTTTGGTCAGGGCAGTAAGAAACAAGCTTAGATTCCAAAGAGGAAGATTCCGAGAGGGGATGTGTCTAGACCTAGCCGATGCCTTGATGAACCTGGATATCCACTGATTTCTGGCCAGATTGCAATTATATAGGGCTCCTAATGCTGCGACCTGAACCTTCAGAGTGCTTGTACCTAGGCCCTGTTCCAAACCCTTCTGTAAAAATTCCAAGATGGCAATAAGTGGGACCGCTCCTCTCTTCCATGCAAAGTGCACAGACTTCGTGTTTACTCTTATCATAGAATCATAGAATGGTAGAGTTGGAAGGGA
>VIAB01017455.1:43225-57266 GCA_009801035.1 Oophaga pumilio | reverse complement strand
CTGATGAATATTCCCATCATCCGCTCCTGCTCTAAGCAAGTGCAAAATAACTGTTGCCGTCATCTGCATAGCTTTCCTGCTACCTGCACTCCGCACTGTAATCACGTTTTACCATTGAATAAAATTGCACATCAAGAAGGATCTGGGTAAGTGCTCCAATTCTTTCAATTTCTTATGATTTACCTTGATGTTACCTATGTGAGTGCACCACTCTACAGAGATCCTAAGGAGGCATATTGAGGTGTGAGCCAATGTGCCTTGACATGCTGGTGGTAGTCAGGCTGGTAGTTGTGCTGCCCCTGCTGTTGCTGGCATAGGAGATGTTGCAAATGGTCTTTTCTGTGTTAGTTGGACTGTCTTTAAAAAACGCCAGTCTCTGGAGCATCTAAACCTTGGCCTGGCAACTTCACCTGTGTTGGTGCTCTGGGAAACGCTTGTGTCTTTTGCCACCCCACTGCCATTTTCTGACTGTTGCAATGCTGTGCTAATCCCTCCCCCTGTGTGCTTCTGTCCTCCATCTGCATGTCACCTTCCTAGGTTGGGTCAGTGACTTCATCGTCCATCAACTCATCTTCCACATCTGCACCCTGGTCCTCCTCCTTACTTGCTTATGTAACAACATCACTTGTCAGCAATTGTGTCTCATCATCGTCCACCTCTTGTGACAGTAATTGCATTTTCCCAACGTCGCCTTCTTGTGAGCGTGCTCAAATATTTGGGCATCGCTACCTGCGATCTCCTCCTCATGTCCCACTTGAAACATGCAGGGCAAGAGGCAAGAATCTATAAATGGAAATTTGAACATCTCTTTGGAGTGTCCAAGTTTGTGATTACTTGTCTCAGGTTACCCGGCATGGTGGGAGGAAGAAGGATCAGGGTGAGGATTATGTGGTTCAGAAGCATGGCTACTGAGACTGGACTGTGTGTAAGTCATGGTGGTGCTGGCAAAGTGACTGGAAGCATTATCTGCTATCCATCAAACAACCTTTTTACACTGGTCTAGCTTCAAGGGTTGTGTTTTGCGCTCCCTTACAAAGTGACACAGGAAGCTAGATCGACATGATGTGTGTGTTTGTTGTCTTCCCATAGTAGGCAATTTTTGCCTTTCCCACTGGCTCGGCATCTGCACTCACCAGCATCATATCCACTTCCTGTACCTTGCCAGGCACCTTTCCTAATTGCATATGATAGATCCCTGTTGAGAATACTTTGCAGTATCACTATCACAGGAAAATTTACTCACCTTATTTTGATGCATAACTGGAGCAGTATAAATGCCGTATAGTATTTCACTGCTGAAAGAACTTTTTAGTATTACTATTGCAGGAAAATTAGCCCACCTCAGATGGACTTCTTACACTGCAGTATCAATATAGTGATGCTATTTCTAACCAACCAAGTCTGTCTTACTTTATGCACAATTTGAACAGTATAAATGTTGAATTATATTTCTCTGCTGAAAAAATTTGCAGGAATACTAGCACATGAAAATTTGCCCAACTCAGATGTACTTGTTACAGTGCTGGAGCAAAATAGCGATGCTATTTTTAACCAGCAAAGTCTATCTTTTCAATTTATTATATAATATTTGTCTGCTAAAAAAATTGTCAGGAATACTAGCACAGGAAAATTTGCCCACCTCAGATGGACTGATTACACTGCAGGAGCAATACACTGATGCTATTAAGATCCAACCAAATCTGGCTGTTTGATTTTGATGCACAACTAGAGTTGAGTAAATTTGTTCGGGTCCCTGCTTATTCGGCAAGCTATAGAGCTTACCGAATAAGCTACAGCAGGAACCCGAATACATGAAGCGCTCCGGCTGATCAGCTGTTTGGCTCCGCTGCTGCATCTGTCGCAACTGTGTGACAGCCCAACACATAGGCTCTCCATGCATGTGCTGTGACTGTGACACAGCCGCGACAAATGCACCTGTGGCACCAATCAGCTGATCTGCCGCTATAGCGCTATAGCTTGCGGAATAAGCAGGGACCCAAACAAATTTGCTCAACTCTACGCTCAACTGCCTCAGTAAAAAGGGTGTACAATATCGAGATCTTGTCAGGAGTGCATACAGTCTTGTGGGGGCCACATTGAGTAACATTATGAGTTGCTGTGGTAAAATTCATACAGATTTCATCTGCTCGCTCATCGTGTGGGTATTTCCTATCTTTTGCAGTGTGATTACTACTTACCATCAGAAACTGGGAAAAGTTCTAAACAGAAGATGCAGGGGATTAGTGAGAATGAGTATTGAGTCATTTGTTATTTTTTTTTATCAATGAGCCCTTTTAAAAATATTTTTTATCCAACTGACAACAACTTTAACTGACACTTTTGAAATCATCATTTCGAGAAGAAATGTTGACTCTGCCACCTTTGCTTTATTGCTAATACATAAGATGTGCTGTGCAAGTTCTGCTTGGTCCTTGATAAAGATTTATAACGGGATCAACGTGGCATGATGAGAAGTAGAGAAGATCTAAGCTGCATCTCAGCATTCTAATCAAAATTCCACTTTACAAGTATTTTTTTGAGGTTTATTGCCTGTTATAATTAGAATAAAATGAGCAAACTAATGACTTCAGACAGAGGTTTGGAAGGAATGAACAAAGAACATAAAACTGGCGGCATTAATACTCCTCACATACAGCTAATTCAGCATTCTTCCAAACACTAACTCAAGTTCAGTTACATACAGATACAAAAAGTAATTCCTTCCAAAAATCACCAGTAAATCTAAATCCATCAGTTGTCCTCTACATTCAAAATTCTCCTAGCTGTATCTGTTCCTAGGAAAGCTGAATTATAACACTTATTCATCACTGCAGTTGCAGTTGTTAGTTTTCTAATTGCCTCCGAAACATAAATCTGCTTATTTGTAAGTAAGGATATGGAGTCATTTGAAAGGTCAGCCTGGATGTGCAGATTCTCTGCAGAAAATTCCGCAGACTAATCTGCAACATGTGCACATACCCTAATGCTACATTACCCGGCAGCTGCTTGTCCAGGAGAAGTCTATGGTTAAACGAAACTTCCCCCGGTTATAACAGTCAATCCCAAGTGGTTCTAAGAACTAGACCCACAGCTAAGATGGCATACTTTAGACATAGGGTTGTCTTCATGTCAATCAATGTCTTTCTCTAATCTTGCAGCCATTCTATGTCTTAATTCCAAGTCACCCTTGCAAGGGCATTATCTATTAAAAAAACCAGGAAACAAAAACAGCAGCAAATCTGTAAAACAGAAAAAATGGACACTTTTCACCTCCCCTATGTCTTGCCAAGTCAGTGCAGAAGCTCTGGTCTGAGAATGTAATTTATGCACATGATGGATCCTCCACAGGAAAGGATTTTCTTTATACCCACTCAATATCTACCTAGCAGACGAGGGTCCTGAATGGGGAACGCACATTTATTGCTTTAAAAGGGTATTTTAAAATGTAATGGCAGTAATAACAATTGTTAAAGAGATTGCCCCTTTAACTATTGTGATTACTGGATCTTACTGATGTTAAACCAGTATTGAAAGTAGAGCAGAATATCATAAACCTTCATTATTTAGCTGTTACCACCATTACAGCTTCCAAGGATCATTAGAATGAAGTGTTGTACTCAGCTATATCTGTCATTCCCGTAAGCTGTAATGTGCATTTTTCCTTTGCGCTGATGGATTTTAATACTTTTCAATAAACTATTGTTGTCCACTTCTTTTTGATTGATGATGATGACCTATCATCAAGAAAGGTTATCAATGTCTGATCGGTCGGGGTCTGACTTCCGGCACCCTCGCCGATTAGCTGCTATAAGTAGCGGTGGCCGTCGGCTAGAAGTGCTCGCTTGCGAAGCTGGCTGTCTTCTGGTAATGACTGAAGCTTGGCCAAAGCTTGCCCAAATCAATAGGAGGCAGATGTGCAGTATTCGGCCGCAGCCACTATCTGGAGACGACCAACTCTGCAAGTGAGTACTTCCGCCCAGTGGTTGCCGCAGCCAAAGCTGACAGTAGCTGATCGCCGAGGGTGCTGATTGTCGGAATCCGGTCGAGCAGACACTGATGACCTATCCTTAGGATATGTAATCATCTGTCAAATAGTAGTGGACAACCTTTTTACCTAAAGAGATCAACCCCCTATGCCTTTGTCATTGCACTGCCAGTCAGACTGACCTTATACTTTTTTAAAGGGCGAGTTGAACTATTTTTCAATTCCTTTCTAACAATGAACATGAGTGACTGGCGCTCTGTTCGAACAGGGAGTATAGGACCCACATTTTTATGATCAGTGTGACAACCACTTAGAGATGAAGCAGGGTTATAAACAATAGGACAGATTTATTAATACTGACTAATTCTGTGCAAACATAGACTAGGTAGCCTTAAGATAGGTGTTCATGCTGTCTGATAAATTTGGAGAATTTTAGTTTAGACCACCTATTAGTTGGTTTACATAGTACCCGAAATTTGTGCCAACATTTTGGAACAACCTTTGATCTACAATGTTGCATGTTGGCTATGCACCTTTTTCTACAAACTAATAATAATACTAAAAATTTTTATTTCTATAGCGTCAGCATATTCCGCAGCACTTTACATTACAGAGGGAGGGGACTTGTACAGATAATAAAGACATTACAGAGTAAACTCATATTTCAACAGATACCAAGAGTAGTGAGGGTCTTGCTTGCAAACTTACAATCTATGAGGAAATAGGGGAGACACGAAACGTAAATGGTAAAAACTGCCTTTTATTGTAGGGTCTAGTCATCAATATAATGAATAGAGTATTCAAACAACGCATCATGAACCAGTCACCAGTCAGTATCTGAATAAGTACACATACAAAGTGCTTTTAAGTGCATGGAGCGTGTGTAAACAGATACTTTGAGGTGACCAGATTTGGATGAAAATTTTGGAAGGACAAAACTGAAATAGTTGCATAAGTTAGGTGAGGCAATAGGCCAGTCTAATGAAGTATGCTGTTATAGCACGCTTAAAACTGTGGGTAATGCATTTCTCAGAAGTGGTGCAGCTCACGAGAAGTCTTGGAGACGGGAGCGGGAGGTTCGCATTATTGAAGATTTTAGTCTTAGGTCATTAATGGAATGGGTGGGCATGGGTAGGGTGATAGACAGAGATGATGAAGGAAATGTAGGGTGGTGCAGAGCCGTGAGGGATATGTAGGGTGGTGCAGAACAGGGCTTTGTGAGGGGAAGTAATACATTTATATTGGACTCTGTAGTGGATGATCAACCAGTGCAATGGCTAGCACAGGGTAGTGGCATCGATGTGGGATTGGAGAGGAATGTGGTCCTGGCCGCTGCATTCAGGACTGATTCGAGAGTGGAGAGTTTAATAAGAGGGAGACCAATTAGTAGAGAATTGCAATAGTCCCGGTGAGAATGAATAACAGTAAGAGTCTTTGCAGAGTAAACGATAAGAAAAGGTCAAATTCTAGAGATGTTTTGGGGGTGGAGGTGATATGAGCGACAAATCACAAACCTTTTCAGTGAGACCATGTCGACTTGTTGGAAAAGACGCAAAAAGTGTCTAAAACACAGAATAAGTATCTTGCAAGTCATGAAAGGCGGGTGACAGAAAGAAAGCGACAAATCAATAAACAACACTGGCACACCAACCTCACAAAAAAACTGTGACAAGCGTCCAGGGTTGCAGAGCTGCACTAGAAGATAATGCACATACAGGAAGACTAGATCATATTCAAGCAAGCAATTTTCAAATTAAATTCGTTCCTTAGTTCTGCTAAACAGTAGTACCTCACAACCCTCATATCTTCTTTATCTCACAACCTCAAACAAACAGTTATTCAGCAAGTAAATTTCCCTCCTCCATTCACAATTGCCCTCTCCAGAGTCCTTCATTTTCAGAAGACTATGCCACACATTTCAATAACAAATTAGTATGAGCTTTAATGTACAATCACCATAACACCTACATATAACAAACCAATGCCCTTCACCCATAACCAACCATCACTGAAAAAAGCTTTCTCTTCTTCTTTCCGAATCATGCCTCACCTCTTTCCCAAACTTGCCTATCCCAGCCCTAACCCACCTCTTCAACTTATCATTAACACTCTTGTGTTTTCCCTTCCTCTTTAAAACATGCAAAAATCACACCTATCCTGAAGTAGCTGTAACGCTCGCTCCCAGACTCGTTGGCGTGAGATAGGATTTTGGCTCCACTGTGCCACAAACCAGACTTACCCAGGAGGGGCGTGACTAAGCAGCTACCTTGGTGTTTTTTGGAGCCTCTAGTGGTGAGGTCAGGCTTGTGCAGCAGGGCAGCGTCTGGCAGTAGCAGCTGACCCCCAAGATGACAGGACACTATAACGACAGGTGCAGGAAAGTACTGTAGATATACTGTCTGGCTCAGCTGATGTATAGACAGGCAAGTACTGGTGGACATGGGTGATGTACAGACAGACCTGTGGAGGTGGGCACAGTTGGCACCCTGGCAGGCAGGCGGGTACGGCTGACACTCAGGCTGGCAGGCAGGCACAGCTCAGACTGTAGGTACAGGAACAGTTTCGGAAAGGGCTGGAACACAGGCTGGTATGAGTGGGATGCATGGATTGGTAGGACCAATTTCAGACTGGACGGACAGGAACAGTTTCAGAAAGGACTGTGACACAGGCAGGTACAACTGTAATGTGGGAACAGATACAGCTTAGACTGGACAGAAAAGAGCCACAGGTGCAGCACAGATACAGAGCCGCAGGTGCAGCACAGAAGCAGAGCCGCAGGTGTGGAACAGGTGCAGAGCCGCAGGTGTGGAACAGGTGCAGAGCCATGGGTGCGGAACAAGGACAGAGTCACAGGTGCGGAACAGGACCAGATTCACACAGGTACTTACAAAGGAGTAGCAAGTTTACACAAAGATCATTAACATTGTACAGAGACAACAGAATAGAGCTAGGTGCTGGTTCAGATACTGCAGGGTTTTTTTAGATAAGTGTCAGTACAGACACATCAGGTCTTTAGAGATAGAAGCAGGTTCAGACACTGCAAATTTAAGGAATAGGGACAGGAGTAGACACAGCAGGGATGAGAAAGATCCTGACTTGGATGCAAACAGGTTTAGGAATAGGTACTAACTCAGACAAGAACAGACAAAGGTAAAGATTCAGGATTCAGGTCTGGGTATACAGCCCCCAGGGTAGCAGAAACTAAAACAGAAACAGGACAGGTCCTAGCAACTCAGCAGTTGAACACAGACTGAAAGAGAATGTTGCTCAGGCATCTTCCCATTGGTGGAGATGCCTTAAGTACCAAGTGCCTCTTAGCAATTGGCTAGGGACACATTAGGAATGCATGCACTGTCTCTTTAATAATCAGGAAGGGCAGGCAAAGCCTTCCAACGCATGCAGCCAGTAAGTATGCAAGCAGCAAGCAGAGGACACGGGGCTTACCGCATACAGCAAACAGAGGACAGAACTCAGCGCATGACCTGGAGTGGTGAGTAAGTCGGTGTACCTGCATGGTGGGGGATGGGAAGCCATGCAGCAATGTTACAGTAGCTATCCTTTGTTTCAACGTCTACATCCAGTTTCTGCTCCATATAACTATTCCTTTTCACTTCCAAACTCCTTGAGTTTGAACTTTCCTCCCATCTCTCATCAACAGTCTCTTTGAAAACTTACAATTCAAAGTTACTAACAACCTACTAACTGCCAAAATTAAGAGACAATACCCTGTACTCCTTCTCCTACACCTGTCCACTACCTTCAAAACAGTTGACCACTCCGTCCTACTACTGATTCTCTGATCCCTTGATGTCAAAGACCTTGCCCTATCCTGCATATACTTATACCTCACTAACTACACATTTAACATCTCCCCTCCTTATACCTTTAACCTGGGAGAACTCATAAACTCCCATAGCTTCCTTCATCCTGATGACACTCAAATGAACACTGACGAGCAAAATGGTAACAATGTTTTGGACTTTTGACTTTCAGGCTCCATATCGCACTATCCATTACTGCTTTGAACACGAGACTACCATCATTTTATAGACAATCCTTTTGGGTATCTCATAAATAAATTTGATTTGCAACTCTTTTGCATATGATTAGTTGTGGTGAGTTCTACTTCAATGGAAGTCTTCAAACAGAGGCTGGACAGACATCTGTCTGGGATCTGGGATGATTTAGTGAATCCTGCTTTGAGCAGGAGGTTGGACCAGATGACCCAGGAGGTCCCTTCCAACTCTACCATTCTATGATTCTATGATTCCTATCATGTCACTGCATTGTTACGGTTTTGCTCCTCAAAATCTAAATTTTAATTTTTATTATTTTGTTACTGTTTTGTAAATCCACTTTTGGTTTTCAGCACTGCCTGAATCCTTCTGGGCATGCTCACGATCAGATTGAAACATATCTCCATCGAAATCTAATTCCAGCTCTCTTCTACACATTACCTAAGTTGGTGCATACTCACTTGGGTATGTACACAGTTTTTCATTAACTCTACCCACAAGTGTTCAATTAGGTTGATGGCTGAGGAATGTCGGAGCCAATCCAGCAGCTCTACTTCATTGTTATTGAACCATTTCTTCGTCAATCTTGACGTATGCTTCAGGTTGTTGTCCTGTTGGAACACTAGTCCTTTTCATACCCATAGTACTCAAAAGTACAAAGTAACTCGTCTTGTAAGCTCAGCATTGAGACCACTATCGATACTGGTCAAGTATCCAACACCTTTGGCTGTGAAACAGTCCCATATCATCAGGTTTCCTCCACCAAACTTGACATTTCCTTTAATTTCTCAATCTGTTATCCTTTTTTCCCTTGCTTTTTCTGTACCTATTTGCAACAAATCTATTCTAGTCTAGTCTATTGAATTTTGTCCCGTTGCTCCAAATCACCTGTTTCCAATCTTTTACTGTCCCCTTTTCATACTTTTTTGCAAACTCAAGCCGACTCTTATCCACCTCTTTTTGAGCCCCCATTCCAGACTAGTGTAAATGTGCATTGCATGGTGCTTGCATGGACGTCTGTGAACTCACTATAACAAAGCATATGAGCCACCTCCACTGCCGTGTTTGTCGCGCCAGAACTGATCGATCTTGATGAGGTGACTTGTTGATTTCGATATTTTGCCTGGACGTCCACCTCTCGGCTTTTGAAGGATTGGATGGGCTTCATTTTGTATCCTTCCAACTATCATGGCACTCACATGATGCAGTTTGGCAATTTTTTTGGCTGATAGACCAGTATTGATGAGCTGGATGACGCAGATTCTTTATTCTTGGGAAATCTTAATGGCTGCTCCTCAATTCGAACCTTTCACTTGGGAATCAACATATTAACATTCTGAGCTATTAGGGAAAGTGAGAATGGGTTGTAATTTGTAGTATTCAAGAAGAAAAATATTTTTCCTCCACCAGGAGCAAAACAGTAACAACGCAGTGACATGACAAGAATCTTCATAACAAATGTTATGCTAAATAGTTGCATGTCAATTGTATATATGAGATAGCCAAGATGATTGTCTGTAAAATATGGTAGTCTCACTTTCAAAGTAGTAGTGGATGGTGATATATGGAGGCTGAAAGTTTAAAGTACAAAACACTGTTACCTTTTTCCTCATCACTGAACCTTTTATGGCCAAGATGTCACCTCTCTGCTGTCCAGAATCCTAGAATGTCTGTCAACTACATACTCTTTCTTCTCATTGCACTTTCTAAAACTCAATGTAGACAAAAGCAAACTCATTATCTTTCCCCCATATAACTCAACCCCTCTACTTGATCTATCTATCACAGTAAATGACATTATACTTTCCTCTGTATTACAAGTCCACTGCCTCGGAGTAACCTTTAACTTTGCCCTGTCTTTCAAATCACACATCCAAACCCTTATCACCTTTGGCCGCCTCCAACTCAAAAATATTTCCATAATCCTTTCTTTTCTTAACCCAGAATCTACTAAAATGTTAGTGCACTCCCTCATCTTTTCCCACCTCAACTATGACAATATCCCTCCAGTACATAATTAAGCCACATTCACGGGTTCTGTATTTAGTCAGTATTTTACATCAGTATTTTTAAGCCAAAACCAGAAGTGGGTGAAAAATGTGGAACTGGTGCACGTTTCAATTATATTTTTCCTCTGATTACTCGACTCCTGTTTTTGGCTTGCAAATACTGATGTAAAATACTGACCAAATACTGAACATGAAAACTTGACCCAACTCTGCTGGCGGATTAATCTGCCTCTCCCCTCACTACTCCTCCGCCTCTCCACTCTTCAAATCCCTTAACTGTCTTCCAATTTCCCAATGGACCCAATTTAAATGACTAACAATGACTTACAGGGCTGTCAATCTCCTCTACTCATCTTCAAATGTACCCCTGTAATTTCCTACAAGTAATATCCGCTCCTCATAGGATCTGCTTATCTCCTGCAGCCTTGTGCATTCCCCCTCCCATCCGTCTCCAAGATTTTTCCCCAAGAATTCCCCATCCTCTAGAATTCAGTGCCTAAACACATCCAATGATCTCTCATAACTGAAAACTCCAAATGCAACCTGAAAACTCATGTCTTTAGAAAAGTTGGCATTCTGCAATAACCCCGCTGTGGTGTTGTTGTGCAGATGAAGGGAACTCCAGAAGGCCACACAGAGATGCTGGATGGTAGGTTTAAACAGCCATACTTTATTTTCGTTCGTCTCTCCTGCTTCCCTTACCCAGGACTTCCTGCTCCTGCCTAGTCTCCTCCTCCACCTTACATCATTGTTACTAGGCAGAAACTGAAACAAGAATAACAGCAAGCCAATCACAGATATAGTAACAACATCACACCCGCTACCACCTCACTACCACCAGAGCTGCTCCCACGCCCTGACCTACTGTCTCCTTTCCCATTGCCTTATAGATTGTAAGCCTGTGATGGCAGGGGCAGGATCCTCTCCCCTCTGTATCAGTCTTTCACTGTTAGCTTGTTTACTGTAAATTATTTATATGTATATTTAGTTCGTACACCCTCTTCACATGTGTACAGCATTACGGAATCAATGGTACTTTAAAATGAAATAATAATGGAAAGGTAAAATCACACAATACCATATTATATTGCTTACTAATGTTAAAATGCAACT
Source organism: Oophaga pumilio (assembly GCA_009801035.1). NCBI lineage: Eukaryota > Metazoa > Chordata > Amphibia > Anura > Dendrobatidae > Oophaga > Oophaga pumilio. The sequence continues at coordinate 46,143 of VIAB01017455.1, read as the reverse complement.
CAAGAGTTCAACAATGTTGGCACTTGTGGAAAGACAGCCCCAGAACAGACAACTTGTAAAATCTTGCTTGTGAAATATGACAGTTTTGTAGGTTGCAGTGGAAAACCTGATATAGAGACACCCGTAGTAAGGGCGTGGAGCAGCGGCTGAGTGAGAAAAAAATATCTGAAGACAAGATAAATATATGTGCGGCTGTCTGAGCCTTTGACAGCAGCGCTGAGCCCAGAATTTATGATGGGTTGGAGAAAATGGCACCTCGGGGCAAGTAAGGCAACTAATTAAGGTTAAATTTAAAAAATAAATCATATGAAATGTTTTTATTTCCAGACTTGTTAGAGAGGAAAAGACGGGCCAAAAATGTCACAGGCTTCAAAAAAACTGAAATGATTATTACAAGTTAAGGTAGTGCTACAGGAATGGATATTCTGATCTCTTTTGTGTAGATGATAGAAGCATACATGATGTAGCAGAGGTGAGTTTCTCCTTTGGAGGTAAATCATCTTATTTATAGTTTTACGTAGGACTGTCGGTATTTTATGTGATATAGATAACACTATGCACTAAAAATACATAGAAGGTGGCAACATTGATTTTTGCTACATCTACAAGAAGAAAAATTACCAATACTACTTGTTATGTACTGAAAGATACTACAACTTTCAACATAAATGTCAAGTGTATATTATGAGAGCTCAAGCACACGTGCATTTTGGCTCAGTTTTTAATTGCAGCTGTAATAATGTGTATTTAGAACACTATAACATAAAAAATAATACACTGTACAAACAAGAAACATACAATAATCAAATATATATAAAATAATAAAGTTTATTTAAATCTATACAAAATTATACAATCTAAAATAAAACTAAGATAAAACCAATTGAAATACACAAAAGTGTATACTAACACTCCTGTCTGACGCTGGTATGGTCAGACACCTCCTCAACATCGAATCCCACATACCTTCTGCAATAGTAAATACCATACTCTAATCCAGCCGAGTGCACAGTGAAATCAATGAGCCAAACCTAGAGAGAAGATATGAAACGAATAGATAAGGAAACACCAGCATGTGCTGACATAAAGAAATAGCACACAGTACAAATAGCTACAAAATAACGCAGGTCATTCAAAAGGACCATGTGGTAGTTCTAATTTGCACCTGTATCGCCAGAAAACTAGCTTCCTCTGGGGGTCATTTGTCGATAGAGGTACATGAAGAAAATGCTGCATGGACACAGACAAAAGAGGTCTCTTTCTAGTCCTTAGCTCATCATAATGCACAATTCCACATGCTTTGGAGGTGGTAGTGGGTCTCAAGGAACCCCAGGCGAAACGGTCACTGGGACTACTAGGCTATCATTTTGACACAGATATAGGTTAGCATCTATTGCAGAAGTATCTGTTCTGCACTGATTGTACTTAGCCTGTGTGGTCATTGACTGTTGCACCTTTTACCTTGAAGACTTCTTAAGTTATAAACTTTTAAACTTACATGTGCGCATATTATTACTTTGGTGCACATTAATATAATATTAATCGCACTTTATTAGTCTGCTGCCTCTCTACACTTGGTGTCTTTATGAGCTCTTCATACACCTGAGCTCTCACTTCTGACCCCACTTGCTGTTTTAATTTTGGATGTTGTTAACATTTTTTGCTATTAAATAAAATTACATGTTTCAAATATTTCTCAACAAATAGGATTTTTGTAGGTTTATTTCATGGTAAAGTGTATGCTGGCATTTGGAAGCATGATAACTACAAGAATGTAAAATACATTGGTAGGCTGGAACATTTATTTTCGGTCACTTTGCAGTTTGCGTATTCTCATCACTCTCAGCATTATATTTAGCATTTTCTCCATGGTACACGACCAGACAGTAGTAAGTTGCACATTGACGCCCATTGTTGAGTCCCTAATTATACCCAAGCCATAGTTTAGTTTAGATGAATATGATGCAGAAGCTACTATAATTAAATATGGATATAGAGCAGATCTCAACCTATCCATTCTTTGAAAGAACAGCCCTTCGATATTAAAAGCAAAGCCACAAAAAGAGGAAGTGTAAATTCTCCAAAAATTCAAGAATTAACACAGCATAAAAAGAGGCAGCAGTATTTACCTGGCCAGATCTCAGAACTAATGCAGCAAACACATATGGTAAAGATGGCAGCAATACAGGTGCAAAATACAACCATTCACAACCTACCAGTTCATGGAGGGGGTGCTTACTTAGTATTAAAATTGCCCAAAAGCATGTATTTTCCAAGCTTTCGAGTATTGAGATTTGCTCAAATCTATTTGCCACAAATCAAATTTTGGGGAAAAATTGGTAAAGGCTGTGAATTCAAATTTTAAAAGATCCACTCATCTCTTGTCACCACCACTCTTTTAATTGCCTAGGAAAAGCATGTCATGGGCACAACTACTTCCATATACACATAGAAGTGAATAGAGAGATGGCCCCCTTCTGTATTACTCCATCCACATGGGGACAAGGAATCCCCATGTTCATGATCAGTGAGGGCCTCAGCTGTTGGTAAGATAATCCCATTAAGTAAATCAGAGCATTTCTCATTTGATAATAACAATATCTCATATAATAAAATTCTTAACATACATTCTGTAGCAGGAATTTTAAGAAAAAATGAAAAAAATGACTAAGTATGGAATGGACAAAGCAACTGTTAGGTGGATTCATAACTGGCTTAGTGATCGAACCCAAAGAGTGGTCGTAAGTGGCTGCACAACCAGTTAGAAGAATGTCTCAAGTAGGGTACCACAGGGTTCTGTCCTGGGCCCTCTATTGTTCAGCATCTTTATCAGTGATTTAGATGAAGGAATTGAGGGTAAACTGATTGAATTTTCTGATAACACAAAGCTAGGAGGGATAGCTAATACTGGAGAAGAG
>VIAB01017454.1:35288-57268 GCA_009801035.1 Oophaga pumilio | reverse complement strand
TGGACTTCAAAAAATACCGTTAACGGTAAGTAACTTAGACTTTCCCATCTCTTCCCACTTGCCCTTTAGCGGTGCCAAGTGGTGTTCATGTCTGTGGGGTTGATGTGCCTTTTGTATTGTCAGGTGACATCAAGCCCATGGCTTAGTAATGGAGAAACGTCCATAAGACGTCTATACATTACTAATCCTATTGTTATTATTGTAAATAAACACACAGCCAGAATAAAGTCCTTTATTTGAAAGAATGACACAGACTCCTTTTATGATTTTAAATTAAACCATAATCCCATCAATACCCATTCCATTGAATCCCTTGTCTCCTGTAATAAACGAAAATAAAATACAATGATAGACAGGTGAGGGATATCGTTCTGTCCCACGTCGTAAGCCATGTCTGGGGGATAAACCGTTTTCAACCTGGATGGTGCCAGGATGCGACCGTTCAGCGCTGCAGTGACTAACGGTGACATAGATTACTGCCGGTGACTGGCACTGCGTTCTTAGCCGGGCCAATGAACTGCGGTGACCTCATTGAGATCACCTCTAGCACAGTGAGAAAAAGTGCAGAAGCGAGTTCACCGGGAGAATTTCACTGCGGTCAGTTTGAACTGCAATGAACTCGCCTCTGCACAGTGAGACTTTTTCTCACTGTGCTAACGGTGATGTCACCAAGGTCACCCCAGTTCATTTGCCGGCTGGGAACGCAGTCTCAGTGACCTGCAATAACTTCGATGATGTCACCACTAGTCTCTGAGGCTCAGCTCGCAGCAGCTTTTTCCCAAGTGGTTCTCAGCCTGGACGGTCGCATTTTGGCACCGTCCAGGTTGAAAACTGTTTATCCCCAGACATGGATTACGACGTGGGACAGAGCGATGGACAGGTGAGGGAGTTTGATGGGGGTTTTTTTGTTTGTTTTTTATAGGAGACGAGGGATTCAATAGAATGGACGTTAGGTGAGTACAACTGTGTTTATTTTTAAATACAAATGGAAAAGTGTGTTTTGTTTTATTTCAAATAAAGGACTTTATTCTGTCTGTGTGTTTATTTACAAGACAACTATAGGATTAGTAATGGATAGGTGTCTTGTAGACGCCTCTCCATTTCTAACCGGTGGGCTTGATATCACGAGACAATACAAAGGTGACATCAACCCCACAAATATGAACCCCAATTGCCACCACTACAGTGCAAGTGGGAAGAGCCGGGTCAAACACCAGAAGTGGCGCATCTCTAATAGAGGGCTTCTTTCAAAATCCTATATCCTTAAGGCCTACACACATTTGTTTAAATAAAATGCATGTGAGATGGTCCGTTTCTTCTACTATCCATGTAATTTTTCTGGTGTGCCTGGTGTGTAAAGCTGTCTGCTTTACCTTTGCTGGTTACAAACATAGAGGGGACCTCACGTTATTTTCTTCATTTATTTATTAGGTTTATACATGTACAGTAAGATAAACATGCAAGGCACTAATTATATGTCACGGATATGTATTAATGATCAATTTACTGCATAATTAGCTATCTATATTTTTGCACATCTTAAACACCTAAAAATCTTTAATTTCTATTCTGCATTCTATTCTGGTACTTGTAATGGACAGCACACGTATGCCATACTTTATCTGTTTGCGCGTGTGCAGTATGTATTGTCATAAGTGCTCCTGGAAAAAAAATTGACATGAAAACACAGACGTGCACAGCCCTATACATTATTATGGGTGCGCGTTTGTACATGTCTTCGGTACGTGTGAAAACGGACGTGTGAAGGGGGCCTAAACCGGTTAGTCATGCTGTACAAAATAATTAATAAACATAATTTCCCATATGGCTACATCTACATCATTTTTCAAAAGTTATATTGTTAATATTTTTAAAGTATTAAAACTTTAGCAGCAATGTCTCATTTTTTTCAAGAAATTTACAAGACCTGTTTCTTTAAGGATCTACCCAGACTTAAATGGACTTTGAGGGGCCTATATATTGGAAACTTCCCAAAAGTGATACCATGTTAAAAATTGCACCCCTCAAATACTTCAAAACTGCTGCCAGGATTTTTTTTAACACTTCAGGTGCTACACATGAATTAATGCAAAGTAGAATGAAAGAAAAAAAAATTACATTTTTCCTCTAAAATGTTGCTTTAGCGCCAATTTTTTCACTTTTACAAGGAATAGCATGAGAAAATGGACCGCACAATGCTCACCCAGTTTCTTATGAGCGCGGCAATACCGTACATGTAGTCAGAAACCTCTATTTAGACAAATAGCAGGTCTCAGAAGGGAAGGAGCACCATATGAATTTTGGAACACAAATTTGGCTGAAATAAATTGTTGGTGCCATGTTTCATTAGCTGGTCTGGTGCCTAAACAGCAGAAGCCACTCACAAGTGACCCCATTTTGAAAGTTACATCCCTCGAGGATTTTATCTAGGGATATAGTGAACATTTTGAACCCACGGCTACTACACAGAATTTGATAACATTAGGGCGCTATATTGAAATTTTTCATTTTTTTCACAAAAAAATTTACTTTATCCTCATATTTTCCCTTTTGCAAGACAGAACATGAAAAAGTGGACCACGCAGTTTGTTACCACTTCTGAACGTGGCGATACCCCACATGTAGTCAAGAAGTTCTGTTTCGACACACAGCAGGGCTCAGAAGGGAAGAAGCAATATTGGTACTGGTATTTGGCGTGCAAATTTGGCTGGAATAGATTGCAGACACCATGTCTCATTTGACGAGCTTCACACAAGTGACCCCATTTTGGAAACTAGACCTCTGAAGGAATTCATCTAGTGGTGTACTGAGAATTTTTAATCTACAGGTGATTTCCAAAATTTTACAACATTTGCTTGTGAAAACAAAAAAAATACATTATTTCCACGAAAATACTGTTTTAGCACCAAATTTATAACGAGCGTTGAAATACCTCATTTGTGGTTGTGTAAGGAGGTGGCAGGTCCCCTCAGTTGCGCCCTCTCATCCTTCCCTGTAACCCTCGTGCACTTTATGTACTGTGATGTAATATTTTATGTTGAGCTGTGTTTGTCTGGTCTTAATGTATACTATATGCTGTATTTGTATTGTATTGTGTATGTTGCCCTTTAATGACTATGTGTAGAGTTAGGGAAAGCAAATAGTTAAAGGGAATCTGTCACCCCATTTTTGGACTATGAGATGCGGCCACCGCCATTAGGGGCTTATCTACTGCATTCTATAATGCTGTAGATAAGCCCCAGATGTAACCTGAAAGATAAGAAAAACAAGTTAGAGTATACTCACTCATTGGCTGTCCGGTGTGGTCCGGGCCCGGCGCCTCCCATCTTCATGCAATGACGTCTTCTACCTTTTGTTGCGGCTCCTGCGCAGGCTTATTTCTCTGCCCTGTTGAGGGCAGAGTAAAGTACTGCAGTGCGCAGGCACCAGGAAAGGTCAGAGAGGTCCGGCGCCTGCCTGCACACTGCAGTACTTTACTCTGCCCTCAACAGGGCAGATGCCTGCGCCGGAGCCGCGACAGAAGCAAGGAAGAGGACATCATCGCATGAAGATGGGAGGCGCTAGATCTGGGACGTCCAGCGGACCGGACCACCCCCCGGGTGAGTATAATTTAACTTGTTTTTCTTATCTTTCAGGTTACATCGGGGGCTTATCTACAGCATTACAGAATGGCGGTGGCTGTATCTTATATATGAAAAATGGGGTGACAGATTCCCTTTAAAGGGTATCTGTCACCTCATTTTGGCTTTTGGCGGGCTATGCAAATGATTTCGGTCCGGTCCGGTGGGTGGTGTTTTGGGTCCTTTCCTCTACCCCTCTTTGGCCGCTGTCCGCAATATTTCCGGGAATTTCCGTAGTTGTCCTCCATATTGCGAATGTGCGCATTGCAATCTTGACTCGCGCACGCGGGCAAAGCTGAAAAGCATTAGTGCACATCCGCCAGTGAACTATGTCCTAGAACACAGTGAAGTACTTCTGGGACATAGTTCACTGGCGCATGCGCATTAATGCTTTTCGGCTTTGCCCGCAGTTGGGTAAAGCATACTGCGCGTGCGCGACTCAAGATTTCAATGCGCACGAGCGTAATATGGAGGACAACTATGGAAATTCCCGGAACTATTGCGACCAGAGGAAGAGAAGATAACCTGTGGGGAAAAGCTGCATCAGTCCCGTATTGCATGTACAAGGGGCTGAGGTGTCATCAGACTGTGTTTAGTGGGTGAGCTCGGTCAGGATTACCACCCCGTGCCACTTTGTTACAGTTGTACACTACTGTTTGAGCACATGGCAGGGATTGAATGTGAAGGAGCGCTGCTTGACTTTTAGAACATGAATGCAAGACAATAAACCAGCTCATCCTCCACCAGCCTCACCAGGTTCAGGAGTCCGCGATCAGCGCTGCTACGAGCACTCAGATGCAGGAAAAAAAAATTTGATCCAGCTCCTGATATATTACAAATAAAATCCTCTTATACTCTTATTCATTTAAAAAAATAAATATCCAAAAAACGTTTGCCAAAGGATATTTGGATAAAGAGGAGGGAAACATGGGAGAAAAAAAGGACATATATTCACCATACGCGTTTCGAACAAGACATGTTCTTAGACTTGGTGTGAATGAACACTAAACCAAGGGAGGAACCTTATATATCCTTCATTTTCATTGGAAAACAGGTGTGTAGCATTCAGGAAAGAGAAAAAAAAAGGGGGGGAGAGACATACTAGAATAGCCCCAAAAAAATTTTTTTATTTTTTTGTTTATTATACTAGATGATATACGAATTATTTGGAGTGGCTGGATCAATTTTTTTTTCCTGCATCTTGACTTTTAGAACACAGATTTCATTTGAATAGATTGTGGGTGCCATTAGCCAAGCCCCTGAGGTGCCAGAATAGCAGAAACCCCCACACAAGTGACCCAGTATTGGAAACTTCTTATTTCTAATTTCTGATCAGCTCATTTTACACTTTTCTTCCTTCATGTGATCAGTACTTTTTCCCTGTGTCATTTCTCATTATTGCACATAACTTAATTTATGGATATTTATGGTTTGATTTCTTTGCCTGTGTGGATTGGATGGGTTGTTGCCAACATCTCGTGAGAATTTCATGTCAAGCAGAGCACCTTTAAAAATATATTTACTTAGAAAATTGTTGACGTGTTCAGTAATGATGAGCAAATGTGCTTGGATAACATGTTATCTGAGCATGCTCAGGCGTTATCCAAGTATCTTGGGCGTGCTCGGATAATATATTCGAGTCCCTGCGGCTACATGTTTTGCGGTGGTAGACAGCCGCAACACATGTGGAGATTGCCAAACAAACAGGCAATTCCTGCATGTGTTGCGGCTGTCTACCACCGCAAAACATGCAGCCACAGGGATTCGAATATATTATCCGAGCATGCCCAAGATACTTTGATAACACCTGATTATGCTCGGATAACACGTTACCATGCATATTCGCTCATCACTAGTGTTCAGTACTTAATTCACCTGCTGTATGGGCCTTTTTTCAATCCAAAACCCCATCATAAATCATAATTTAACCTACTTTCAAGGTGTAATGCCGGCGTCAGACATGCGAGAAACTCGCACGAGTCTCGCATGTTAATACCCGGCACTGCCGCAGGCACTCGGACAGGAGCGTGCAACTGCATGTATTTCTATGCAGCCGCACACTTCGGTCCCAAGTGCCGGTGGCAGTGCCGGGTATTGACATGCGAGACTCGTGCGAGTTTCTCGCATGTCTGACCCCGGCCTAAGTGGTTCACTTGCCTCTTGAAACCCTGTGAGGCTCCCCGGGTTACACCAATGGTATGTTTGACCCTGTTGATCAGTGTAAAATAATAATGTAATCACGGTTGTTAAGACACCTGTTACCTGAAAAAGAACCGCTGGCCATTTACTTTTAGTGCCTGGAGCTAGGCTTGTTCATAAAACATTTTTTATAATTAGTATGCATTTTAATGGTCAGATTTGTAGAGAGGTTTGTTTATTACATTGCTAATGCCATTACTTATTGAACTACATAACAATCTGCATAACAGAGTGCCCCTATGTTTTCCTGCATAAAATAAACTCCTAGGTTGCACTTCCCTTGTCGGATCATTATTTTCCAATTTAAATGCCTATTATTTATATGAAAACATTTCAAATACACTTTACTCACTACTAATGATTGATCAGAGCACTATTTTTCTTGACTAACAAGTAATGATTAATCAGTTCAATCATTTTTACAGCCAAGAATAGGAGTACTTAATGGAAATCTCAAAATTCACATTTTACTAATGATGCCTTTAATGCTTGGCACAGAAGGTGAAGTGGACATGAAGTATTTCAGAATACTCGTCATAACGTACTACTTCAGAGAAAGGCATGGTTACAGGAATGTGTCCTTGGTAATAGAGCATACTTAAAAGTGAAATCTACCCACTGATTAGCTCTCTGCTATGAAGTGCTGCCCAATTCTCTTCATCGCAAGAACCTAAACCGTTTTCATGACATTATTATCTATAATGAAATTTCAGGGGCAATTTGTATTGGGTTCAGCAGTTCAATAATAGTTTTCATTGTCTATAGTGCTCCATACATTGGATGATCGCAAAACAAATGTATATATTGTATGAAGTAATGGTGAAATGTGTGCATACTTGTTGTACATGATTTTAATCACTGGGAATATAATGTGCATTATGAACGATACATTTATTACTGATATTTAGGTTTACATTTGTGCACTCCTCAACATTGGAATCGTAACACACAAAAGGAAGTCATGTAGTTATGAAAATTACAGAATCGATAGGCGTTAGTTATATGCAAATGATGAAAAAATGGAAACAACATTTTCAAAACATTTCTATTTGTGCAGCATCGAGTAGTAGCGCCTTGCACAGAAATACACAACCATGAGATTATTAATGGTTGTCTGAGGAATATTCTGCCAAGCTGAATGCAATTAGGCAGAGAATTCATCAAGATCCACTGTTGGCAAGCTCACATTGCAATTACCGACCAATGGCGTCCCCGTTGTGCTTGATAGGAAACTAGTCTGGAGAATTTGCAGGCCACGATAGCACGTATAGGCTACATAAGCTGCTCACAGTAGCATGAGCAACATGCTACCTGGCATTGTGTTGTAAAATGTAGAGATAAGCAAACCCATGAATGTTCTAGTTCACCGGCTTTGACCAACATACAGTAAAAAGTCCGGTCTGAACTTGACCTCGAACTTGACCCTGGACCCCAATAGAAGTCAATGGCGTCCCGAACTTTGGTGGTTTAAAATGACTGAAAAATGGTCATAGTCAGGGCTAGTGTGTGAAAAAGGAAGCTATATTGGGGTAAGAGCAGGACAATTGCCCTGCAAAAAAAATGTAAGTAGGGAAAGGACTTAAAGGGGTTCTATCGCCATAGCAATCATTTGAAAAATAGGATGTAAATGAATAACATAAAACATAGCAAAATTTAACAGTGCCCTCAAAGAGACTGAAGCTAACTACTTCCAGTCCAGTTAAAAATTTCACCCACAGACCATGGGGTAGAATACCGCCTTAGAAGCAACTTACAAATTTCAACCACTGACCATGGGGTACAGTACCCCTATATTAGCAGCATGCAAATTTCGCTCACAAACCATGGTGCAGAGTATCCCATAAGAAATAGCTTCAAATTTCATTCACAGACCATGGGGCAGAGTACCCGTATGTAGAGACACAAGGTCAGTGTGTGCTCTTGTCCGCTGTCCTGGCTGTGTTTACATACCAATGAACGCCCGCTCTATCTTCCTGTGGGCAGAACACTACTCAGACAACACAGGGTGAAGGTAAAACTGTGGCAATAATTTATTGAACCACCAACACACAATAGCATATAGAACAATCCTAGCAAATACCCAAGATGGTGCAAATTACAGAGTCTCACCCTTCTGTTGACTTGCCAGGATTAGAGCTGCTGCCAGGGCCAACTACCCCCCATCAGTGGCGCCCCGATTTTGACGGGCCCCCTTAAACATTAGCAATTCATCCTTTGAAAAGTATCAGTTTAACCTACAAGATGAGTCAATACTTCAGACAACTGTTTATGATTCTGGGACTACTGAAATTATGTCTGGCATATTTAAGTAGAAATGCTGTGTCATCACACCGTACAATAGCAGCTTACAAATTTGACCCACAGACTATGGGGCACATTACCCCCTAAGAAGCAGCTTACAAATTTCATCCACAAACCATGAGGCAAGGTACCTGTACATTAGCAGCTTACAAATTTCACCCACAGATCATGTGGCAGAGTACCCCCTCAGAAGCAGCTTGCAGATTTCACCCAAAGAGCATGGGGCATAGTATCCCCACAGATCCAAAATGTCTGCTCTGCTAGCATATGTTCAAAATGATGCCGATGAATCATGGATAGAGATGGCGATCCGCAGCGAGGTTTGCTACCGGCAGACCAGTTAAAAATTGCATTCACAGAGCATGTTTCCAAATTTCCCCCACAGAAGCTAATCACAAATTTCACACCCAGAAAATGGTCCAGAGTACACACAATGGCTTATAGCAAACTACTACCACGGATATGGGTTCAAGAATACACACAGCACCTTTTGGCACAGTACTATGACAGACTTGATTACCTTAGAGTAGAAAAAAAATTTGACACACACATCAACCGACTCAGTTGACTCTAAAAAGATTTGTGTATGCACGGTACTATCACAGAGACGGGTGCCGCGTACACAGAGTGTTTTTGTAAAAGTGCAACAGGCTGTTATGGCACGCTATACCAGGCTCAGAATAAAATGGCAGAGCAACTCGTGATCCTGCGTTTATACAGGCTGGGACATGTGTCGCGCTGGCCAATTACAGCCATGCCAATACTTGTGATGGCTCTGGCAGTTCCCAGCCTGTACCTTAATGTGATCTATCTGGAAACCTTTAGCAGAAACCAAATCATCCAAAAACTGAATCTGCCGCACCTCTAATTGACATTACTCTAGCTTGGCAAACAAATGATTGTCATGAAGAACCTGAAGCCCCTGTCGAACATGTTTCCGATGCTCCTCATGAGAACCTGAGTAAATCAAAATATCATCCAAGGCTATCATCACAAATCTACCCACCAAAGAAGAAAAAATATAATTTATGAAATTCTGAAACACTGCTGGAGCATTGGTCAAATGGAATGGCATCATCAAATTTTCAAAGTGACCCTTGGGTGTATTGAAGGCAGTCTTCCACTCATCACCTTGGCAAATGCTTATAAAGGTTATATGTCCCTTTCAGATCCAATGTAGAAAACCATTTGGCCCCCGCTAGTTGATTAAACAGATCAAGAATAAGATGGAGTGGGTATGCATTACATATAGTAATCTTATTAATCTCTCTAAAATCCGAACAAGGACGCAAACCTCCATCTTTTTTCTTAACAAATTAAAATCCCACAGTGACTGGTGAGGTGGAATGCCTTATGTCACTCTTGGAGAGACTCTTTTGAATGTACTCTTTCAAGGTATCTCTTTCTGTAAGAGACAGGTTAAACAGACAAGATTTATGCAATTTGGCCCCTGAGATAAATTCGATAGCACAATCAATTGACCTATGCGGGGTAGACCTTCACATTCAGTCTCAGAAAAACATCAAAATCCTGAATAAAATCTTGAAGAAGAGATCTCATAGATGCCAGGAATTTAGATAAAAAACTAGAAAAACAAAAATTCCCCCAATACTTAACTTCAATAGTCTCCCAATTAATGGTAGAAAGGAAACACTATGAATGAATTAGATTGTGTGTAACACTCCCACTCTCATGAACATTCTCAACCTTAGAAGACTAAGGCTGGGTTCACACTTGCGTTCGGCTGGTCTGCGTATGGCTGCGTACTTCTTCCCTTAAGATCCGCCTACGCTCTGCCTACTTCTGCACGCGTCCTGCGTCGTCATAAGTACCTATCTTTAACATTGGGTACGCAGGGACATGTGTTGTATGCAGATGCGTCCGCATGCAGAGTTTTGACATGCCGCCAAACGCAACATGTCCACAGCATTCATGATGGCTTCTTAGCACTCAAAAAATGGAGTGAACTGATGATAATGTTATGATAGTGTTGCAATATGTAGGCAGGTTGTGGGATGCAGTGACAGGCAAGAGGCAGAGCAAGGGCTAACAAAATGCAACAGTTTAACATAATATCATGTTAACTCCTCGCAGGGAGGTAAATGGTTAAAATATGGATAATAGGAATAACAAGTATAAAACAATGGCAGTCCGGTTAAGGAACTTATTGTGTCCTTTGTGCTCCTCACAGTCAATGATCTCGCAGGGTTGTAGAACTGGCAGAGGCCGGGGAGATGTCCTCAGATGAGGATCGTTTAAACGAGGGTCCGTCTTCTGGCAGCAGCGGTCGGTCTCCGGTGCCTTCCGCTGAGCCCCTAGTCCATGAACACACTGCCAGGGTTAAAAGTGAACGGGCATGAAGCAACTGGCAGGGAAGGCCGCAAGAATATGTCTGGTACTCGGCTGTCTCTGTTCTACACGTGCGCGGTACTCACAGTCACTGAGCGCACGTCACCTCTATCTCTCACAGTCACAGGGTGCGCAGCACCTCTCTCTTCAGCTGTCCCGTTGGAGATGGCGTGGACCAAACAATGCAGCCTGTCACGGCGCCGGTGCTCAGGGAACGCTGCGCTTTTCCTTTTATGATGCCCCTCCTACCCGGGTCATGAGGTTAGTCCGGCTCATTTCTTCCCCCAGGCAACATGAGAGGCAGCCTCAACAATTCCACACCCGGCTCGGTACAGGAACCCGCAGCCCGGTCTTCCTCCTTACACTCCTCCTCTCCTTTAGCTCGCCATTCGCGTGCGAGAGTTCTTGCAGTAGACATTAACACGCCTCCATCTCTTGAAAGATCCACTGCCAAATAAATTGGTACTGTTCATAACAATTGGGAGGTATTCCAGCTGTCATTCATTCTTTCTGGCATAAGTCAGATTGGGTGGTCGAGTCAGGTTGGGCAGTCGAGAACGGGGACGCGTCCGGGTTCAATAGAGCAGCCATCTTGGGAGTTTCAGGTTCTCGCACTTCCCCTGGGCCAGTGGGTAGCGGACCATCCAGATCAGAGGGTGAGGCAGGTTCTTCATAATCGAAGGTCGCTGGAGTTGGCATTTCAGGAACACTTGCGCCCTTTCTTCTCTTTCGGGACCTCTTGACAGGCAATAAAGTAGCATGCTTTGGTGGACCACTCGGGTAGGGGCCCCTTCTTCCCCCACAGGCTGAACTTCATAGACTGGACCATTGGATCCAATTCAGCGTTTCACTGGATACGGAGTTTTTCCCATCGATGTTCTAACTTGCCTCGAGGTCGATTGTCTCGGACCAATACTCGGTCTCCAGCCTTGAGAGCTGTCCCTCGCAGGGGCGTTGCTTCATGGTGCTCAAGTTCCCGAAACTTGGTCTATACCAGTCGATGTAGAGTCTGCAAGCGATGTCGGTGTTCATGGACCCAGGTGGACACTCCCGTTTGTGGGTAGTCCTCCTCTGGGTCCAACTCTAGCTCGGTTATCTCTCGTCCCTTTCAGCCGAACAGCAGGGTGTATGATGTATATCCGGTTATACTGTGCACTCGGTTGTTGTACACCCAGACCAACTCAGCTACATACTCGGGTCAACGGACTTTCCTGTCTTCCTCCAACGTTCTCATCATCTGAATCAGTGTACAGTTGAAACGTTCGCAGGCTCCATTCCCTTGCTGATGATAAGGTGTAGTACTGGACTTTTTAATCCGATACAGGCGGTGGAGCTCCTCCATCACTCGACTTTGAAAGTAAGTGCCTTGGTCAGAATGAATGCTTTTTGGGCATCCATACACCCAAATGCAATCTCAACAGATGGCCCGTGCAGCTGATTCAGCCATCTGATCCCGGGTTGGAGTCACCACAGCAAACTTAGTGAAATGGTCGCTCATCACAATACAATGTTCATATTCGAGATGAGCAAGACCCACGGTCAAGTAGTCGATCATTAGCAGTTCCAGGGGAGCAGAGGTCACAATGGTCTGCGTAGGAGCTCTCTGTTCTGGAGGCTTAGCCAATTTACAACTTCGACATTACCGACAGGCCTCTTCCAGTGCAGTCTTTAACCGGAGATGATAAACCAGCTTCAACCACTGAAATGTGTTCTCCTGGCCAAAGTGAGCCTCTCTTACATGAGCTTTCGTGGCCACCTCACTGATCACCTTTTTGGGGAGTAACACTTGCCAGGTGACTCCCAATTCCCGTACCAACTGCACCTTCCAATACAGCAAACCATCTTCCAGTTTAAGCCTCTCCCATTGTCGGAGTATCTGTAGCATTCCCAGGGACAAGGTATCTCGCTCACTCTGGCTGGGAGTTGTTTTAGAGCCACCCATTGTCTCAACTGAGCAAGTTCTCTGTCTTCCTGCTGAAGCCGCACCCAGTCATCTCGAGGCCGTCCCAACAGGTGCTTTCCCGACGCTTCTACGACCTGTTCCCGCGTTGTCGCTAGCTTCCTGGCGAGATTCTGGAACCCAGGAATCTCTTCTGCCTCCAACTCTTCGGCTCGGTCATGGCCAGGTCGCTCGTGGGTCACTCTGGACAGGGCATCTGCATGTGTATTCTCAGCTCCTTTTCGAATATGCGATCTTGTATCGATATTTTGCTATCCGGGCCACCCATCTTTGCTCCAAGGCCCCCAGTTTTGAATTTTCTAGGTGGGCTAAGGGATTGTTGTCAGTGCGTACTAATACTTCAGATCCTGACAGGTACTCGGCAAACTTCTCGGTCATCGCCCACACCAATGCCAACAATTCCAGCTTAAAGGAACTATAGTTGTCTGGGTTTCGTTCTGAGTCATGGAGAGATTGGCTCGTGTAGGCAGTGACTCGCTTCTTTCCATCCTGTACCTGTGACAATACAGCCCCTAGTCCCTGGAGACTTCCATCGGTGTGAAGGATGAAAGGTTGAGAGAAGTCTGCATATGCAAGTATGGGTGCTTCCGTCAGGGCCATCTTCAGGAGTCGAAAGGCTTCTTCCTGGATATTTCCCCACTGGATAGTCCCGTTCTTCTCACCAGACGGTACTCCTATCAATAATTCCCGCAGTGGATTGACAATACATGTGAAGTCTTTCAAAAACCGTCAATAGTACCCCGTAAGTCCAATAAAGGCCCATACGTCCTTCACTGTCTTCGGAGTGGGCCAGTCCTGTACTGCCGCTATCTTCTCACGTGCAGGCCTCACTCCCTCAGTGGATATAACATGTCTGAGGTAGTCAATTTGCTTGCGGAAAAGGTGGCCTTTCTGAGGTTTCACTTTCAGGCCGTGCCTCTGCAGCCGACTCAACACCTGCTCCAGCCGCCAAAGATTTTCCTTAAAAGTAGCTGCATAGACAGTGATGTTGTCCTGCTAAATGAGGGTGGTTTCAAAGTTCAGGTCTCATAAACACCACTCCAACAGCCGCTGAAAGTTCCAGGCGCATGAACAACCCCATAGGCAGTATGAATGCTGTCTTTGTCCGGTCTTCCTCAGCCATGGGCACTTGCCAATATCCACTGGCCAGATCTAATGATGAGAAGTACTTAGCTTTTCCCAGGGCAGACAACTCCTCAATTCTCGGTAGGGAGTAAGAGTCCCGAACTGTACAGGCATTTAGTCGCCGGTAGTCCACACAAAAACGCAGGGTTCCATCTTTTTTTCGAACTAGAATGACAGGGGCTGCCCACGGGCTCTGGCTTTCCCATATGACCCCACTCTGCAGCATGTATGCCAACATTTATTTCACTTCCTGGTACATTTGTGGAGGGATCTGTCGATCGTGCTCCCGAACCTGTGCGGCATTTCCAGTGGGGATCTCATGAGCTATGGCTGTGGTGCACCCGAAATCATCATCATGAAGGGCAAAGACATCTTGGTATCATCTGAGCATAGCTTCTACCTGTTGCACCTGTTGTGACGCGAGTCCTGTCAGTTCAGCCAGCATCTGTTCCATGATCCTGCGCCCTTCTCTCATGGTGCTGGACGAAGGCTCTGAGGACATGGTGATGGCTACAGTCCAGGGATCTCCTTGCTTCACTGCTAACTGAACGGCTTCTGGTTGCATCAGTTTTTCCGGCATACCGAGTACTTGCGCCACCTCACTCTTGGGTGAGAGCGTGAGCTCATCCTCCCCTAGATCAACACACCACACCACTACATTACCATCGCGGATGACGGCCAGTGTCCGAGCAATGAGAAGTCCTGAAGGCAGTTGATCTATTAGGGCGGGCTCTATCTGGACTTCCACTCCTTCAAGAGGTGTACTTGATCACACGGGCAGCGTGAGTACAGTCTGGCCAGGCGGTAAAACAAGTTTGGCAGCGGCCAGAACAACCACCTTGCCCAGGACTTTTCCTTCTCTCGACGTTTCTTGAGCCTGGGCTACCCGTATCAAATGCTGGAAGACCTTTCTTTGGGGGATGCAGGGGTTCCATCGATTGAGAAAAGCATCTGGTGACTCATTGACTAGGATGATCCCGAGTTCTTTCAGCACATTCATCCCTAGCGTCACTATGAGGCTATTGCTGGGGTTTCCAGCGGTCAACACTACTCCTTTTCAGCCCATATCTTTGCCAAACATGGTAATCTGCATCCAGACCACACCTGCAACTGGGATGGGTAATTGGTTGGCCGCTGTCAGCGTGATCACAGGGCCCCATTCGGGCCATATCGCCCCAGAAAAATATCTGAAATAAGTCTCTGGCATGATAGTCACTTGGGAACTGGTATCAACTAGACAACGGATGGCCCGGCCATCCATTTCAGCCCATACGAGGGGGCACAGGGAAACTAAACTTGAGGGACTTCCTTCTCTCCTTCTTGGGAGCTCAGGATCCGGGCAGCGTCCCCCAGCCACGGAGCCCACTAGTTTAACGGCCGACGGATCAGTGGCCTACCTCTTCTTGCTCATCCTCAGACATAATGTCGGGTGTCTCCGCATGTAAAACAAATCAGAGGTCTCTTTGCTTGGGATTGCCTGATGGGGCTCAGGGTCAGTTCTGCTTCTGCAAGAGTTCGGCACCTTCAGGGGAGACTATGGTCATTGACAACAGTAATAAAATTGATAAGGTTACAGTTCCTTTTTTACCGCAATCTCTAACACCCAAGAAAACACAGATACATTTTTTTTCCTCCATAATAGGAAAAAGAAAAAACATTATAGAGGATCACGAGGGGGGGGGGGGAAGAAAGGAAAAATAAATATACCGGTGGAACAAATGTAGTAACAAATGTAGTAACATTTTTAATTTATCATAATATAACCTGTCAGAGGATGAACAAACACTATTGCCTAAAGGACTGTCTTTCTGTCCCACTAGCAGAACAAATGATTTTGAACTTTTTTTTGGATCTACAAACCTTAGAAAAATAGCTCTACAAAGACATTTTGCTATAGAAAAAAATAAATCTAATAAGACACTGATCCCTAGAGACAATATGAATCATGATTGCACTGATGACTTATTCCACCTTGATGTTCCCGTACTCTCTAATTTTTATCCCTTAGAAAGTAGGGGTCACCATATAAATGTTTTTAATGATATTCTATCAAAGCAATTAAAAGAATTATCTATCTGTGAAAATAAGATAAAGGACATTGTCACAAGGGATAGAAATAATCTTTCGAAAAAAGAAAAAAACACACTGAAATCGATCTCTCAGAATGATAACATAATCGTAAGATCAGCAGATAAAGGTGGGGGTGTTGTAATTTAAAATCGTGATGATTATTGTAAAGAAGCTCTTAGGATTTTATCAGATAATAATTATTATGTAAAAACCACTATAGATATTGTCCCGAAAACAGAAAAGGAATATAATGAATTAATTAAGAGAGGCATAAGTATGGGGATTCTGGATGTAAAAGAAAAATTCCCTTTTGTCAAAGACCTGAGTATTCCATTTTTTTATCATCTCCCGAAAGTTCATAAGGATCCATATAATACCCTGGTAGACCAATAATATCAGGTATAAATTCATTAACAAGCAATCTAGCTGCCTATATTGATAAGATCATGCGCCTACACGTTAGTAATTTGAAAAGTTATCTGCGGGATTCAACCCATTTGATCCAATTTTTGAAAGAAATACAATGGAAAAATGAATATGTTTCTGTAACCATGGATATTTCTTCACTATATTCTAATATCCCACATGAGATTGGATTGTTATGTTTTAAAGAATACCTTTCCTCTGATATTAGACTAGCGATCAAAAATCATTTCTCATTTTTCAGAGCCATTAAGAGTTTGATGTCGACATATATCTGGGCGGGACACAAGCCCAGGATAGCCAGTCATATTTTATCTAGAGATAAATGGATGGGTGGTTTGGGAGTGCCAGACATTCCTAACTATTATATAGCATCTCAGATCTCTACATTGGCATTAGGTTGGCTTGGACAATCACAAACACATTGGGTCCATATGGAAGAATCTCAGATGTCCCCATTGTCATACAGAGCTATACTAGCAGCGTCTTTGATAGGTCTCCCTCTGCCTGCTACATTACTACCGCTTACCAAAGCGGTGGTTTATAGTTGGCAGATATTCCATAAACGCTCGGGAAAGGGCACGAGATTACCTAGGAACATCATCCCTGTGGCAGTCCTTTCCACCGCTATCCCAAATCTAAATGTCACAGCTTGGTTACGTAGTGGGGTAATTTTCATAGATCAATTGTGTTCTGGGGAAAATCTGATGCCATTTGCAGCCCTAAAATCTAAATACTCTCTAAGAGACAATGATGTCTTCTCATATCTTCAAATGAATCACCTTCTTAGAAAGCTCTCTTGGAGTTCGATGAGCTGTAATCCTAGAATATTTGCTGTTTATATGAATAAGTTGAAAGGTCTAAGAAGGATTTATGCGATGATTGAAGAGGTATCAGTGTTTAAAAAAACGTATCCGCTAGGGCAGTGGGAGAGAGACCTGGGAATGGATATTACTTCAGAAGAATGGATTCAATCTATGAGAATAGCGCACAAATCACTAAGAAGTAGCACACACATAGAATCATTTATGAAAACAGTACTGAGATGGTATTTTGTTCCATCGAGTCTACACCAAATATTCCCAGAGTCCTCACCACTGTGCTGGTGAAATTGTGGGGAACGTGGGACGTTGCTCCATATACTATGGGGATGTCCTAAAGTAAAGCATTATTGGAACAGGGTGTTCCACATGATATCAACTATACTACAATCCAAGCTTAAGGGATCACCCCAAATGGCACTGTTACTGGTGGGTATTGGAGACATACCCCCAGGGGATAGAACACTGATATGTATTATACTTATACAAACAACACCTAAATATATCCCTTGACTGGCATGAGGTAGCAATATATAGATTCACAGACAAAAAACCTCATATAACGCCAGTTTATGAAAATACAAAATACTTTTATTGAGACACAATAAAGATAAAAAAAAGTATAGGCAATACCACAGATACAGGAATGGGACTCAACTGGAATACAACCAATGGACAAAATACACCATGAAATAATCAAAAATATGTAGTATTCTTGCACCAAAATACATCATAAAAAGATATATAAGACATATTTATCAAAAGCATCTTTAAGAAGTAGTAATAGCATGCCGCAAAAGTGCAGCTTATGACATAAAAGCTGAAAGTTCAGCTAAGTACATAATGGTGCAATAAAACTTTATTGACAGAATAATCAAAAACCCAATAATGATTTCATATAGAGAGTAACAACATATAAAACAATGGCATAATTGTCTATATAATGTGTAAAGGCATAGTTACCAGAGTGGAAGGTGTACCAGAGAGACCCACCACACACCCGACGCGCGTTTCGCACTGAAATGCTTCGTCCAGGGGTGGTTGGGTACTGGCCAGGTAGGGTATATATAGGACTGATCACCAATGAAAACGAAGAATAACAAATGATTCTATCCAATCAGTGTGAGCAACAATAATGAGATATTTCAGACAACCGGTGGTTAATGACTTAATTGTCACAATCCAGCTGGTGCAAAGTATATCAATGTGCGTTACCAAGGAACGAACGCCGACGCATGCGCATAAAGAACGTCCAAAAAGAACATAGATGCGGCTGATTCCGCAGAACACGTCACATCCGGTTTCGGGAAAGACATCGTAACGTCACTTCCGGTGAGAGTCTATCCATGGTAACGGGTAAGTATAAACAAAAACGTAACCGGCAGTCAGTACATTGTTGCAAAGACACAGACGATTTGGAAAAAGCAAATATTGGATAAAGAATGCCAATAGATTATGGCGGTAATGGAAGAAAGTTACAAAACGACCTAATATCAAAAAAAACTATCAGAAATATGAAGATGGTAGGAACGTCACCTAGAAAAATCAAATCAATATTATCTGTCCAAAAAACGGAACTACATTTATCAGAAAGAACAAAATGACATAAGAAGCTGTGAAAAAAGTATAATTAAACAACCACAATAATGAATAGTGAATAATATTAATAAGAAAATATATGAAGTTAATGTGGAATAGTGTTAGTGACAAATAAAAATAAACATACCACTAAATATAGACATACATGTGACATAATAATACTAAGAATAAATCAAATTTAATAGCATGAAAAAAGAATATATTTTGGTGCAAAGAATAACCCACAACAAGATGACCACTAAGGATAGTGCAATACCAACATGTAAAATCATTATCATATATAATGTGGTCAACGTGGACATATAATGGTCAATCGAGTAGACAAAGGTAGTTTCCTCTTCAATGGTGAGTCCAAGTGTAAGAGAATACCCTATCAAATTTAAAATAAAAACACAATTAAAACAATAAAAAGCCAGATAAAAACAGCACAGAAAACAGCATGAAAAAAGCTAGGAGATTATACCAAAAATAACAATACCAAAATCATTTAAGTGGGCAGAAAAGAGGCAAAGCTATTATGGTCATTAAGGCCTAAGGGTGTCAAAGTATCCAGTCTATATATCCATTTGGCTTCCTTTTGTGCCAACAATTTTTTCCAATTTCCACCTCTAGGGCTAATGAAAACTCTATCGATACCCCTAACTGACAATCCATTAGGATCACATCCGTGTGCCACTTTGAAATGTCTTGGAATGGGTTTTAAATTTGATACATCTGTCTCAGTGGTGGCATTTTCGATATCTAAGACATGCTCACGCACTCTGCGGCGGAGTTCCCGTGATGTCATGCCAACATAAATGAGACCACACGGGCACGTGGCGTGGTATACGACCGCCCTAGTAGTGCATGTAATGGTATGTGTAATTCTATATGTTTTTGTATTCCTGGAGTTGGTAAATTCCACCGTATCACAGATGTTTTTACAAGCAACACATTTGCCACATTTACTGCACCCCCATTTTGGACCTTTAGATCCAAAAATAAATTTAGGCCTATCCTTGTGATAGCTGTGAACTAGTTGATCTTTCAAATTCAATGCTCTTCTAAAGGTAATGGTGGGATTTTCACTGATGAATTTGGAAATAGTGCTATCCATACGTAGGATGTGCCAGTGTTTAGAGATAGCCTCTCTAATTTCATCGCTCCTAGAATGAAAATCCAACACACATCGTACCTGATCTTCTTGTTTTGAAGTCTTTTTCTTGTATAGAAGGTCCACTCTATCACTCCTCTGGGCTCTTTGATAAGAACGACAGATAGTCCTTTTTCCATATCCACGATTTTGAAATCTAACACACAAATCGGCTGCTTGTTTTTCGAAAAAATAAAGACCTCACATGACTCTGTGGGCCAAAATAAGGAAAAATTATAGATCTCAAAATGTGGTGATGCAAAAACTATTTTTTGCAATAAAAAGCGTCTTTTAGCGTGTGACAGCTGCCAATCATAAAAACCCGCTATAAATAGTAAATCAAACCCAGTATGAACTAGAAAATTACACTGGCGCAACCTAGAGAAATGAGTAGTGCAGATACGTAAATAGGTGCACTTGTACATAAACCAATCAGTAAAAGTACACACTTGCACGTGCGCACACCTACGGAGGCTGCTGGGGTTAAATCAGCTACTGTGCAACTGCTGACTAGAGGAAAAAGACTGAATAAATAAAACAATAACCCCTGCGCTACCAATAAGGGTGCAATTAAAGAATAGTTTTAAGTGACCCACACATAAGATAAACAATGACAAGTATATAGACGCCTGAATGAGACGACTAAAAATATATGTCAATGAAATGCCTGATGAGAATAGATGGCGACTTACTTGTTTCCTATAGGCTGTATCTGGCGCTTGAATGTGGGAGCTCGTCTGCCAGGGGACGTGTATAAGCTCAGACCGTGCGCTAATGGTATTGGTGGTAGTCAGGAGATCCTACAAGGGAGCGTCCTCCCTATGGAGCAGGAGAACTCCTGAACTGCCGCGCAGCTGAGACGATGAACCGCGGCCGCCTCCGGCCGAGAGGCGCCGCTTGAAGAGAGGGATCCCTGATGAAGAAGGCCTGAGAGCCTTTGAAATGCGTTGGAGTTTGTTTTGACCCTTTCTGGCTCCCGTCCCGTGCTGACGTCACCCGCTTTCCATTCTCTCTCCCTGTCTTTCCCGCTCTCTTCAAGCGGCGCCTCTCGGCCGGAGGCAGCCGCGGTTCATCGTCTCAGCTGCGTGGCCGTTCAGGAGTTCTCCTGCTCCATAGGGAGGTCGCTCCCTTGTAGGATCTCCTGACTACCACCAGTACAATTAGCGCACGTTCTGAGCTTATACACGTCCCCTGGCAGACGAGCTCCCACATACAAGCGCCAGATACAGCCTATAGGAACAAGTAAGTCGCCATCTATTCTCATCAGGCATTTCATTGACATATATTTTTAGTCGTCTCATTCAGGTGTCTATATACTTGTCATTGTTTATCTTATGTGTGGGTCACTTAAAATTATTCTTTAATTGCACCCTTATTGGAAGCGCAGGGGTTATTGTTTTATTTATTCAGTAAATCAAACCCCCCCTTATCACCCCCTTAGTTAGGGAAAAATAATAAAATTTAAAAAATGTATTTCCATTTTCCTATTAGGGTTAGGGTTAAGGTTGGGGCTAAAGTTAAGATTAGGTTTGGGGCTAAAGTTAAGATTAGGGTTAGGGTTGGGATTAAGATTAGGGGTGTGTTAGGGCCTGTGCACACGTTGCGGATTTGCCTGCGGATTTTTCCGCGCCGAATACGCACCTCTTGGCAGAAAACGCATGTCCTTTTTTGATGTGGTTTTGATGCAGTTTTGGCACGGTTTTGACGCAGTTTTTCATGCTTTTTCTCATGCGTTTTTGTATGCGTTTTTGACAGCTAAATAAAGATATGTTTTTTAACAAAAAAAAGATTTGTGATGTCATTTCTTGTCCAACCTCCTCTTTTACATTTGTCCAACCCACACTCCATTACACACACACAGATAGAGATAGATAGATAATAGATACCAGTAGTTCGATAGATCGATAGATAGAAAATACATAGATAGAGGGATAATAGTTAGAAATATATATTGAAAGATAGATATATAGACAAAAAGATATATAGGTAAATAGATAAATGATAGATAAAATGGTACATAGTTAAAGACACACGCGCACACACACACAAAATCTTAACGCAATATAGTTAATAAAAAAAAAATAGGAGCGTGGGCTCCCGCGCAATTTTCTGTGCCAGAGGGGGAAAGCCGACAGCCGGGGCCAATATTTCTAGCCTGGGAAGGGGTTAATACCCATGGATCTTCCCAGGCTATGAATATCAACCCGCTATATTCATAGCCTAGGAAGGAGCCATGGATATTGGCGCCCCCCCTGGCTAAAAATACCAGCACCCAGCTGCCCCAGAATTTTCGCATCTGTACGATGCGCCAATTTCAGCACTTAGCTCCTCTCTTCACACTCCCCTGTAGCGGTGGAATATGGGGTAATAAGGGGTTAATA
>VIAB01017453.1:0-25463 GCA_009801035.1 Oophaga pumilio | reverse complement strand
TAGATAGATAGATAGATAAGAGATAGAGATAATGAATAGATAGATAATAGAGAATAGATAGATAGATAATAGATCGATAGATAGATAGATAGATAGATAGATAGATAGATAGATAGATAGATAGATAGATAGATAGATAATAGAGAATAGAGAATAGATAGAGAGATAAGAGATAGAGATAATGAATAGATAATAGAGAATAGATAGATTATAGATAGATAATAGATAGATAGATAGATAATAGATAGATAGATAGTTGAGAACTGAGATTTTCTTAGAATATATTATTTCTTAAAATATTTTGCAGTTTCACTTACATCACCGACTAAGTATGTATGTGACAGAAATCCTCCTGCATTCCTATGAGATGTACTCTTCCTGACAGAGGTTTAATATTTATTCAATTAATGTGTAATGAATTCAATTAAGGCCAACTGGTTTTCACAGCAAACCTAGGTGATGGAGTGCATCTTAATTAGAGAAATCCCAAAACACTATCAAGAAAAGCACTTCTTGCAGAGTTAGATAGAAAGCTCTGACCTGTCAAATCTGATACGTCTTTCTACTCTACCCCTTTATGTCTATTCTGTTGCCTCATAGCATTTTCTATGCCATTCGTAACTCCTGTAATTCAAGATAGCACATAACTCTAAACCAACTGCTCAATATGGGAATTGCATACCTTACAATTACTTATTGTGATCCCTATCTATCTATCTATCTATCTATCTATCTATCTATCTATCTATCTATCTATCTATCTGTCTATTATCTATATAGCTATTATCTATCTACAGTATCTATCTCTTATCTATCTATATATCTATTATCTATCATCTATCTATTATCTATCCGTTTATCTGCACAAGTATAATAACAGGCAGCACTCCAGTATAATTGATTAAATCAGTTGGTTTCACCCATGTCTGAAAAAAGATTCTGCTATTGAGAAACAGCAAGTTTCACATAAATGAAACAAGAAACAATCTGGTCCAGATTCATCAAGTGTTTTTCTCCAGAATCCTGGAGTACAACTGTTTTAAAAAATGTTCACATTTTATATGCAACTCGTAATTATTCAGTTTATGATTTTTGGTTGTTTTTATGCCACCTCCAGCCAGCTCCACCGATTCATCATAATTCACACCATAAAAAAACGTGTTATGCCAGAAATGTACAAAATCTGTCTAATTATTTTTTTTGCACACTTAAAGAGAAACTTGCAATATTATAAATCTTTTGATCTTTTGAAAGAGTTGTGCAACATTTTTACTTACTAGAATTGAGTGATTTGTAATTTTTGTGGATATTTTTAGTGAAATCAGCTCTTACACTCCCGTTAAATATTTGCTTAGGTCTCATTGCGGAAGGCACTTTACACTGTGTATATGATGACACTGATATCAGCAGTTCCTAGCGGCAATATAGTATGCATTCTAGCATGTGGCCACTAGAGGGCACTAATGCTTGCGTAGAGAGCAGTGAGCGGATGGTTACTTCCTCGTCCTCTTAGATAAAACTAAATGTAGAATTTTCGACGTTGGATAATTTACTCTAATGATGTAGCAAGGTCCATGCTTTTGTTTTCTTCTTTTTGATGCTCTGTGGGCCTACATAAAATATGCAAGGTTGTAGATTGTAATGGATGTTTACCATGTATATTATATCTTGTAGATCATTACCTTGACCAGAAAGGTACAATTGTATACCAATAGAGTTAGCACATAAGAGGGTCTTTTGTTTAGTGAAGTACTTATGACCAAGCGCTCCATCTATGTCATGAAGGCTATGGGGTTGGGATGCAGCTGTAACGTTACATGTAAAACAATGAGTGATCCAGGTACATGAAGTGAAAGAAAATCCCATACAGATATAACATAGCTAAATTCTTATTTACATGTCTACTTTGTGAATCATGATGATGTTAAAAAAGTGTGAAAAGGTGTCTTTGTTTTTCCAAAACCAGCGGCACTCTCGTCTGTAGAAGCTGAGACTGCTTTTCAAATGGTTCAGCATCAGAAATCCCCGGTGATCAGCCGCCATTTCTTTCCAGGTGTTTTATTTACCGCCGAGTGGCGGCCACTCTTGGGTTAAGTGCAGGCAAGCATATTTTCGGCCCTTGTGAAATCCGTGTGGACCACAGACCATACACAGACAGTAAACAGGTCTGTAGCTAGTCTGGATTGTTTTATGGTCCCATCTAGTGCATCAAAATAGTAGTCATCTCCTGCGCCCGTCCACTTGCAAACCGGTACTCAGAGCCATTCAGACTGGTCCACAAACTTCGGCGCTTGTAGGAGCTTAATCTTAGTTTGGCCATATTCCCATGTTAAGGTCTGCTTTAAATCTGATCATATTACGATGGTCCGTTTTTCAACCGTGTGTGTTCTGGGCATCCACTTTTACCATTTGTCTGTCATGTCTCCTCATATGAAAAAATAAAATTGGATGGAGGTTTCCCATGTGTCTTTTAGCAAGTGGTTTGTGCAAAATGGACAGCACATAGAAAGCATGTGAGAAAACAGATTCCATTTTGTGACTGTGGTATCTATCTTGACATAACTTCTGTGCCATGGTGATCAAATATCAGTGATGGATGGGAAGTTTCACCTTTCTATTCATGCCCCTAAAGTCCCTAGTGGAGACATATTTTGGTGGGAACTTGTCTTTTGTCTGTGATACTACTTTAGTAGCTAATAAAACAGAAGTCCTGAGTACACCATACAAGGCTGTGCCGTATTAATTTCCTGGGCGCTCGTAAAACAAATCTTATTAATTTGGAGTTCAAAAGGCTTAGAGGAGAGTAGCTTTTGCTCACATGGCATCCATCCATTTTCTTCAGTTATGTTCTTCAAACAGCAGAGTAGGATATATAAATCGCTGCAGGAGTGGACACAGACACAAGATGGCCCATGTGAAAAAAACAACAAACGGGCCCATCACAACTTTTGAGATAGAAATGGGCACCCTTACCTATTGGGCCACTGTGTAACTTCACAGGTTGCGACACTGTTTTGTCTGCCCTTGAATAGAACCCTAGAATATAATATATCAGTGCACTGTACAGGGAAAGCACATGGACGGCAAGCTCACAGACAAGTGCATTCGGCCTTAGTTACTCTTTGACTTGGCTATGATCGGACAAGGGGGTCCCTGTAGAAAAATAGTATATGGGCCCTTTACAGTCTAATAGTTCATGTACCCAATTATGTGTCTGTGACAAAAGCTTAACTTTTGGGCACAACTTGATGTTTTTACTTTTTCCTCAATCCTTTGCAAAAAATCATAGACTGTAAACATCTATTAGGGACACATTTGAAAACTACAATAAATCATTAAGATTTAAGGTGATCTATGTATACAACCCATAATTCTGCTATGGAGACATCAGCTGCATTCATTGTGAACTGTAAAGAGATCAGGGGCGGACATATCATTGGTGCAACCTGTGCAGCCGCACAGGGGCCCAAGGGGTGAAGGGGCCCATTTATACCTCCAAAGCAGGTGCAATTTTGCATTTTTAGGAGATCTTGGGCTGCGAAGGGCCCATGTATTGTTTTTGCACGGGGGCCCTTTTCTGACTTTGTCCGCCAGTGAAAGGGATGATTATTACAGTCAGAATAAACTGTATAAGTTCCTCCACCTTCAAGAAAAAATTACGGGCGCATAAATTTTTGTGTGAATGGACAAAAAAATATGCTTTATTTTTATGGACTGTGCAGGAATCTCTTGATAGTTGGTAACTCTGCTTTGGCCCCTGTGTAGCTGCACAGGTTGCACCAATAATGGTATGTGCGTCCGTTGTTTAGTATCCCCATCTATAACATCATCATAGTGTCTTTATGGGGGTAACTATCATCCAATGGGAAATCAGATGAGCTCCAGTCCTGTAGTAACAATAATAATAGCATTAATATATGTGGCTACTTAATGTTTCAGGAAATGTCTCAGATTACAAGAAATTTGGAATTAAATCATAATTTTATGAGCTAATCGGTGTCCGTCCACAGTGGTCCTGCTACAGACTACTTATGTGGGAAGCCGATATATCAATCAGTACATTGCAGGCTACAATGCAATCACATAGAACCAGCGAGACTTCTTTCTCATTGCTAACAAGCACTATGCAGTTAATAGTTCATGGGATCTGTCAAAATAAATGTAAAACCTGGAACTTTTAATTATGTGGTTTATTGCTCCCTGTATGCAGTACTGCATGCACTCAATTTCCCATTTATTGCTGACATTATGATTTGATCCGTGAGGGCAGATTCCACATTCCAGAATGTTAATAAGCATGTACAGTATGAGATGTACAAAGCAGAGTGTGACTGACAATGTTGGGGAAGATGAAGGGAGGCAGCCTTCACAGAACCAGGTAACGATGCTGAAACCTATCATGGCTATGTTGGGCACAATCCTCACTGCTTTAGGATGTTAGCAATAATAAGGAATGAGAAAAATAATGGTCTAATGATATCTTGGATATTATTGTGTAATATATATATAGTGTGCAAATACTTAATAATAATGGATAATTAATAGATCATCAAGTCATGCCTTTACAGGTAACAAAAGACTGACTTTCACTTCCAAGCTAATGTGAATAGGTGCATACTAGGAGCAGTCACCTCCATATACAATTCAATATACAAAAGAAGTTGCACTTTGTAGTGTTAAAGCATGTAGACATGGAATATATGAAATATGTATAGCAATACTGCTCTGGATAATAAGAAAAAATTGAGATGCGTAGCACATAATTTGGCCAATTCATGCATGCCCAGCAATCAATGACAAGGTGGTCTGACGCTGCTGGGCCCCTACGTGTCTAGTGTGAATACCTCTTCTTTTGTATAATGCCTTTACAGTTGATCAAAACACCTTTAAAGGGATTGTCTTCCTACATAAAACCATAAAAAACATACTTTGATTCTAGAATACAGTTGTGCTCAAAAGTTTACATACCCCGGCAGAATTTTTGCTTTCTTGACCTTGGTTCAGAGAATATGTATGATAACACCAAAACTTTTTCTCCACTCATGGTTAGTGGTTGGGTGAAGCCATTTATTGTCAAACTACTGTGTTTTCTCTTTTTAAATCATAATGACAATCCAAAACATCCAAATGACCCTGATCAAAAGTTCACATACCCTGGTGATTTTAGCCTGATAACATGCACAGAAGTTGACACAAATAGGTTTGAATGGCTACTAAAGGTAACATCCTCACCTGTGACCTATTTGCTTGTAATCAGTGTGTGTGCATAAAAGCTGAGTGAGTTTCTGGGATCCAGGCAGACTCTTGCATCTTTCATAAAGCCACTGACGTTTCTGGATTGTGAGTCATAGGGAAAGCAAAAGAATTGTCAATGGATCTATGGGAAAAGGTAGTTGAACTGTATAAAACAGGAAAGGGATACAAAAAGATATCCAAGGAATTGATAATGCTAATCAGCAGAGTTCAAACTGTGATTAACAAATGGAAAATCATGGGCTCTGTAAAATCAAAACCACTGTCAGGTAGACCAACAAAAATTTTGTCCACAACTGCCAGGAAAATTGTTTGAGATGCAAAGAAAAATCCACAAATAAAATCAGCAGAAATACTGGACTCTTATCGGTGTGGCTGCTTCAAGATGCACAATAAGGAGGCACTTCAAGAAAAATGGGCTGCAAGGTCGAGTCGCCAGAAGAAAGCCATTACTGCGCAAATGCCACAAAGTATCTTGCCTACAATTTGCAAAACAGCACAGAAACAAGCCTCAAAACTTCTGGAACAAGGTAATTTGGAGTGATGAGACCAAAATTGAACTTTTTGGCCACAACCATAAACGTCAACAAGGCCTATGATGAAAGGAACACCATTTCTACTGTAAAGCACGGAGGTGGATCGCTGATGTTTTGGTGATGCGTGAGCTACAAAGGCACAGGAAATTTGGTCAAATTTGAAGAAAACATGATTGCAGCACATTATCAGAAAATACTGGAGGCAAATTTGCAATCATCAACCCGGAAGCTGCACATGGGACGTACTAGGACGGTCCAACATGACAACGATCCAAAACATAAGGCCAAATCGACCTGTCATTTGCTTCAGCAGAAAAAGTGAAGGTTCTGGAGTGGCCATCTCAGTCACCTGACCTCAATATCATAGAGCCACTCTGGGGAGATCTCAAGTGCGCACTGCATGCTTGATCAAGGTCATTTGGATGTTTTTGGTTGTCATTATGATTTAAAAAGAGAAACCACAGTAGTTTGACAATAAATGGCTTCACCCAACCACTAATCATAAGAGGAGAAAAAGTTTTGGTGTTATCATTCATATTCTTTGAAAAAAGATCAAGAAAGCAAAAATTGTGCCAGGGTATGTAAACTTTTAAGCACAACTGTATGTCTACTAGATTGTGTTGTGTGTATTTCCTTTTCTTTGATCTAACTAACTTGAGTTTTTGGTTGTGTAATTCCTGCCTTGTGGTGTTCCTCCTTCACTTCTTCTGTGATTAACCAGACTACATGTTTTAATATATTTCAATAACATGTTCTTTTTTTATTTATGTGGTGGTTTATACACTGACGAGCAGAAGGGTAACAATGTTTTAAACTTTTGACTTTCAGCCTCCATATCTCACCATGTACTGCTGCTTTGAATGTGAAATGACCATCATTTTATAGGCAATTTTCTTGGCTATATCATACATAAATTTGACTTGCAACTATTAGCATATGATTAGTTATGCAGATTTTTGTCCTGTAACTGCGTTGTTTTGCTCCTAAAATTCTAATTTTTATTATTTTGTTAGTATTTTGTAAATCCACCTTTGGCTTTCAACACTGCCTGTATCCTTCTGGGCATGTTCTTTATCAGATTCATGCATGTCTCAACCAAAATCTGATCCCAGGTCACTTCTACACGATCCTAAAGTTGGTGCATACTGGTCGACTCACTTGGGTATGTATACAGTTTTTTCTTCAATTCTACCCACAAATGTTCGATTGGGTTGAGGTCTGGGGACTGTGAGGTCCAATCAAGCACCTCCATTTCATTGTCATTGAACCGTTTATTTGCCAATCTTGACGTATGATTCGGATAGTTGTCCTGCTGGAACATTATGTTGCCCTTTTCATACCCAGTATTGAAGTGTAACTCATCTTGTGGGATACTCACAAATAGCTCAGCATTGAGACCCTCAAACCTGCTCAAGTATCCCACAGCTTTGACTGTGAAACAACCCTGTATCATCAGGCTTCTTCCACAGATCTTAACTGTTCCTTCATTTTCTTGGTCCGTTTATCCCTTTTCCCTTTGTTTCCTCAAGACACATTTTCACCCATCAGAGCCTAGTCTATTGACTTTTGTCTCATTGCTCCAAATCACCCATTTCCAAACTGTCCATTTTCGTACATTTTTGAAACTCGAGCCAACGCTTCTTAGAAGAACAATATTGAAGTTGAGGCTTCATCACCTTTAATTAAGCCACCATTCCAGACTTGTGTAACGTGCGTTGTATGCTGCTGGCATGAATGTCTGTGATCTCACTATGACGAAGCCCTACACTACCTTGTTTTTCACTCAAGAACTGATAGACCTTATGATGAGCTGACTTGTTGACTCCAATATTTTACCTGGACGTCCATCTCTTAGCTTTTGAATGGATGGACAGACTTCATTTCATATTCTTCCAACTGTCATGGCATTTACATGATACATTTTGGCAATTTTCTTTGCCGAGAAACTGTTATCGATGATTTGGATCATGCGGTTTCTCTTTCCTTGGGAAATCTTCATAGCTGCTCCTTGACCCTTCACTTGAGAATCAACCTAATACACTGAGCTATTAGGGCACGTGAGTACAGGTTGTATTTTGTAGTATACAGGAAGAAAAAGATTTTTCAACCACGTGGTGCGAAACAGTAACACTGCAGTGACATGACAAAAATCTGCATAACTAATCATATGCTAAATAGTTGCAAATCAAATTTATGTATGAGATATCCAAGATGATTGTCTATAAAATGATGGTAGTCTCACATTTGAAGCCAAAGTAGATGGTGAGATATGGAGCCTGAAAGGTAAAAGTTCAAAACATTGATACCCTTTTGCCCATTAGTGTAATTAGTTCTTTGGCATTTCTTGTATGTCTGGTTGTATAAAAGTACTCCACTTCATTACTTGTTTCTGATACTGATGGGAAGAACTGTAATACTCAGCTATGTTCATAGTCTTACCTAGCCTGTATAAACATGGCATGATATGAGAATATTGTGATAGTAGGGGAAGAGTAAGACGGCCGTATGACTCAAACGAGGATCGCAATGCAATGCTTAGACTGGCCGTTGGCTCTCTCGTTCCGAGCATGACAGCTGCATAGAAATACATGTCACGCTCGGGTCGGGAGAGGCACTGGCCAGTCACAGCATTGTATTGCGATCTTCATGTGTGTTTTACGGCCGTCTGACTCTTCCCTCACATTAAATTTGGTCCGATGACCAGCAGTTCCAGTTTCAGAAACTGCTATGTAGCCATACATGCATACAACATATGGACAAAAGTATTGGAACACTTTTCTTAAACAATATATTACATTATTTCTTGCAGTCCCATTCCAGTCGCTTACCATGCAGTCTGCCATCACTAAAGCTTGTGATAGAATAGTTTGTTTTAAGGAGCTCACTGAATTCAAGTGTAGTATTGTAATAGTATGTCACAATTGTAACAGGCCAAATTTCCTATGGGATCAATAGAGTGTATCGTTTCGTATCGTATCGTAAATTGTGAAATTTTTTCCCTCCTAAATGTTCCATCATAAACTATGAGTGATATTTTTGAGAAGTGGAAGCGTTTAGGATTCGCAGCATCTCAGTCACAAAGTCATAGACTATAAAAAGTTGCAGAACGGGGTCACCAAATGCTGAGGTGCATATCAGTTGCCAATGCTCTGCTGAATTTATAACTGCAGAGTACAAATCTCCTCTGGGAATTCACATTAGCCGCCCCCAAAAAAATATGTGCCTGGAACAGGAGCGGATTAAGGGTAGCCAGGGCCACAGGCAGTTTAGTGTACATGGGCCCCCAGCACCTGCTGTATCACAAGACATGTCACATAATATTTTTGGGAGGTCATGTGACAGGTCACGTGATGAACACATAGGTGCTCAGGTGCACATCTGTAACCTCCAAATTTTTCCCTTGCGTACAGTGCTAAACATAACAATAGCAGATGCTATGTAAAAAGAGACGGGGCTATACATAACAATAGAGGACACTATATAATAAGGGACGGGGCTATATGTAACATTAGAAGACACTATATAATAAAGGATGTGACTGTTCATAACAATAGAGAAGACTATAAAAGGGACGGGGCTATACATAGCAATAGAATTCACTATATAATAATTGAAGGGGCTATACAGACATTAACAAGAGAGGATGCGATGGAAGAAGAGAAAATGTTTTACTTTATGTACAGCGCACAACATAGCAATATAAGACACTATATAATAAGGGATGGTGCTTTATATACTAAGTGAGTTTCCTTTGCAAACAAAAGTATTGCTCCAATCATCTCTCTGCAAATAAAACTGCATTTACACTTAAAGATAATTGTTGAAGCTTTCTTATGATATACCTTTCATGATCCAGACAGGGTTTTGAGTCCTGTCTCCCTCTTTCCCAGTCTGGTCATATCAGGGGTTAACTTTTCTCTGCCTCGTTCTGGTGTTGGGTCTTCTATTTCTCTCCGCTGCATCCTGCAGGCAGTGTCAGTTATATTTTCTTCCTACGGCGTCAGTAGCTGACTCTGGTGATACCCTGATTTGTCCTGCTGTGTTTAGCTGATTTTGCCCGTGTCTGTTCCTTCCTCCCCTCCCGCCCCAACTCAGTGTTTCCCTTAGTGTTTGGATTTCCTGGTATTCAACTCGGTATTGTCCCTGACCTGATTCTGTCTTTTGCTTCTGGTACTTTTGCTTCTGACCGGCATTGACCCTCTGGTGCGGCTCTGACTCTGTGTTTGGTACTTCCCTTGGTACTTTTTTAATCTCTGGTATTGACCTGGCTTGATTAACTATTCTGCTGCCACCTGGTGGTAGCCTCGCTGCAGTGCTGCTGGTCTGCTCTGTGCAGTATTGCAGTCCTCACTTCACTCTGCTGCCATCTAGTGGAGTTTGCATTTACTTGCAGAGCTGCAGCGTGACAATACCTATTCAGTGTGAACAGGCTGCAAAAAGATCATCGTCCTCTGTAAACAGGACTCTGCCGAGATCAATGATCATGGTTTACCGATCCATGGTTGTTTAGCGCCAC
This sequence comes from Oophaga pumilio, assembly GCA_009801035.1. Classification (NCBI taxonomy): domain Eukaryota; kingdom Metazoa; phylum Chordata; class Amphibia; order Anura; family Dendrobatidae; genus Oophaga; species Oophaga pumilio. The sequence goes on along the minus strand of VIAB01017453.1, from coordinate 15,158 downwards.
CAATCACCATGGAAAACCTTTGAATGGCGCAGATATAAAATAAATATTTGCACTATTTTTGGCAGCGGATACTCACAATACTCTCCAAGCGTGTGACAACAGAGCTTCTTTATTCAGGAACAAACAGGAACAATATATGATAAGCTTAATAGATCAGAAATACATCATTTGTGTGTCTCTATCTGTGCAGCATCTACAGTCACATGCTCTCCCTGTGTGAGCCTCTGGGAGTTTTTTTTTTAACTTTACACACAGCATGCAAATCTAGCAACTAAACACTCATAGACAGCAAAGGAGTTGTTGCATCAAACATATTCCAACAACTCTGTATTCCACAAAGTGCTGAATTATGCTTGTTTATATGGCAGTCTGATGGATAGATCTGGGTTTGGCGAATGCCAGTAGATCATTACCTGCTTGACTGCATGGTGCCAATTGTATTGTTTGGTAGAGGAGGAATAATGCTATGGGCTTGTTTTCAGCAGTTGAACTAGGTTCTTTAGTTTCTATGAAGAAATTCATGGTGAAGAAGAGAAATAAAGAAACAATTAGGCGCTAGGGAAAAAAAAGGCTCATTTTTTTATCTTTTCCCTCTAGTGTCAATGAAGTCTAAATATTTGAGTACACCAAGACATGTTGGACAATTATATGCTTCCAACTTTATTGGAACAATTTGGAATAGGCCCTTTCCAGTATGACTGTGCAGCAGTGCACAATAGCTCCACTGATGGTAAGAAAGAAGCTCTCCATATGTTCCACTATAGTAAGTAAAAAATATCACAAGCAACTAAACCACCATTGGTGGAAATATGATTATCATTTAGTTTCTCCTTCTGTGAGTGGTGATTTAGCATAGGGTTAACTTAAAGGGAAAATGACTCCAGAAAATGACCCACTTTTTGTATAAAGTTGTGTTTTTTTATTTTATTTGTTTTCTTTATTCATCTATCTATCTAGCTGTCTATCATCTATCTATCATGACATGAAATATTACATTGACAGATAATAGCTATGTGTATAGATAATACAGGATCCACCATTCTCAGTAGGTGATGGTCACAGCACACCTCCTTCCCTTCCCTGCAGAATAACATCTGCACAGATCAGAGCATGCCTAGACAACTCCCCTTTAGAAGTGAACCATTTCCAGGCTGCAGATCTCTATGGTCCATGTGGCTGCTGTAAAGCATATCTCTAAGTGTTTTAAAATGCAATGAACGTACTTACAAAGGAGCATAGGATAGTCAGTAGAGATGAGCGAACCTAAACTTTACAGTTCAGGGTTCGTAGCTGGTGTTGAACTCCGAACACGGATATCTCGAAGTCCATTTTAGTGTTTGGAGTTGCGAGAAGCGCGAGAGAGAGAGACAAAGTTCAGGTCCCCATTGACTTCTATTTTTTTTTTTCAAGTTCAGGTACAGTTCTGGTACACAACGAACCCAAACATTCATTGTTCGCTCATCTCTAATAGTCAGTGCATCAATTTAATCCAATACTGGAAAATATAACCGTCCTTCAGTATGTTCATTGTGAGTATGTTAACTGTGTTTTAGAATAAAGATTTGCTATTGGTTTTACACAATGTTTTGGCTATCCTGATTCTTATACAATCATGCCATTCATTTGGAGAAAAACAACTTAGATGTTCAAAACACCAGCCTAGTGTAAAGCCGGAATCCAACATCTATCCTAAATGGATGCTGCCTGATGAGATCTGCCAGAACAAAGTAATCTAATTAGAAAATCTGCCTGATTTCTACATCTAGGCAAGAAAATCAAAAATGACATCTACAAAATGGGAGGAATAGAACTAAGCAATAGCACATGTGAAAAAGATTTAGGTATACTAATAGATCACAGACTGCGCATGAGTTAACAGTGTGATTCAGCAGCAAAAAGGCAAACACAGTTCTGGGATGTAATAAGAGAAGCATAGAGTCTAGATCATTTGAAGTGATTACCCGCCTCTACTCCTCCTTGGTCAGGCCTCATCTAGAATACTGTGTCCAGTTCTGGGCACCACACTTCAAAAAACACATCAGAAAACTGGAGCAAGTTCAGAGAAGAGCTACTAGGATGATGAGCGCAAAATATGTCCTACGAGAACAGTTAAAGGATCTGGAAATGTTTAGATTGCAAAATAGAAGGCTCCAATGAGACTTAATTGCTGTCTTCAAATATGTGAAGGGATGTAACAGTGTAGAGGGTTCATCCTTATTTTCATTTGCATATGGAAACGAAAAGCAATGGAATGAAACTGAAAGGAAGAAGGTACAGCTTAGATATTAGAAAAAACTTTTTGAGGGTGATCGATGAGTGAAACACGCTGCTACGAGAGGTGGTGAGTTCTCCTTCAGTGGAAGTCTTCAAACAGAGGCTGAACGAACATCTGTCTAAGATGGTTTAGTGAATCCTGCATTGACCAGGGGGTTGGACACGATGACCCAGGAGATCCCTTCCAACTCTAACATTCTATGATTCTATGCTTAACATATTTGCCAGAACAAAGAGAATGCATAGTCTAACTGTGGCTCACCCTAACGTGATAGATTTATGTATTTCTATGAGTCTGTCCAGTCAGAACTGCATCCAGTCCGTGCATTGCAGTCAGATCTCAGACCGATTTGCACGAACGTCTGAAAGAGCTTTTAGACAAATGTCAGTGGTCTCCGAGTTTTTTGATGACATTATTCAGATAGTGTTGAGCATCCCAAATATTATTATTAAAATTCTGTCTGTTTCAGTTCTTTGTGGACTTTCTGCTTTTAAATAGAGCCTTACAATTTGATAAAATGGCTTTTATTGAAATTTTTGTTCCATTTTTTTTACATTTTTTTGCAGCTCTTTTTTTATTATGCTCTAAATATTTTAAAATCTAAACCTGTGAGCAATGCCCCCAATGTAGAGACCATAAACTTTGTACTAAATATAAAAAATTGCTAGAACAGATTGAATGAATTTGAAAAATAGAAAACAAAATCGATTCATAAGAGCAGCAGGAATAAAATAAGAGCAAAAACTGGCCGCTTTTGACTTAGTGACAGAACCTCTTTCACCCTATCTCCTATAGCGCTCCATTCACTAATATCGTTGGTCATAAATTGGTTCCATCTAGTTCTCTAAATATGTACCCAGTTCTGACGTATTAGGATTGGGACTATGATGCCAGCTATATTTTTTTCATTTCTTATGTAATTGTTCACACCTGTCAAGAAGAATCTAAACAGACCAATCATTTCTTACAGTAAAAGCTAGAAAAAGGTCTTATAAGCAGCCATTTTATTGCACTATGTAAAAGGGTGATATATAGCAGCAGTTCCATCAGAGAATAAACTTCTTTTGACCACGGTAGTGTCTGCTGAGCTTTGATGTCACTCTGTATTGTGACACCTTGTGACTGCTCCATAGTACACGTACATCAGTTAGGGTCCCGTCACACTCAGTGACGCAGCAGCAATCCCGACAATGATATGATCCTGGCAGGGATCGTTGCTGCATCGCTTTGCGATCGCTGGTGAGCTGTCACATAGGCAGACTCACCAGAGATCAGAACCAGCGAGCACGCTGGTATCCAGTGTAAACAGTGGGTAACTAAGCGCCACGCGGCACCTAGTTACCTGATATGTACCCTGGATACCGGCTCTCAGCTTCTGTTGTAGAGCCCTGGAAGCCAGTATCCAATGTACATATCGGGTAACCAAGCACCGCGCGGCACCTAGTTGCCCAATATGTACCCTAGATACCGGCTCTCAGTGCTCTACAGCAGAAGCTGAGAGCCAGTAACCAAGGTACATATCGGGTAACTAGGTGCCGCGCGGTGCTTAGTTACCCGATATGTACATTGGATACCGGCTCCCAGCTCGCTGATCGTTGGTCTCCCGCTGTCACACGCAGCGATGCGCACTGGCCAGCGGGAGACCAACGATCAAAAAAAGGTCCAGGATATTAATCGGTGATCAGCGATACCAAGCAGGAGGGCTGATCGTCGCTGCGTGTCACAGATAGCGAGATCGCTGGCTAGGTCGCTGTTGCGTCACAAAATCGGTGACGCTTCAGCGATCTCGCTAGCAATCTCGCTTAGTGTGACGGGGGCTTTACATGTCTAATGCTTTCATATGGACACATCTCTCCATCAATTGTCTCTCCAACTCGGCACTAATCTATATACACAGCACGAGACTGTGACGACTCCATGAGTCAATGACAAGCTCATAGCATTAACCTTGTTTCTTGTGCTGGGCACAATGGATTGTGACTTCACAACCTGCAATACAATACAATAGAACAGCCCTCGCGTCCAAAATAATAGAGTGACTTTATTTTTCACCAGTGCACTTCCAGTGCAAAAGATTCTGGCTCCATATGATTCTTGAGCATTTTTCATTAATTCTATGGAGTTGCTTTGTTAACTGATCGATGCAGTGGAGGTCCCTCTGTCTTTATAGATCTTTGTAAATGTATTGATGCAATGGAGATCCCTCTGTCTTGATAGAGTAGATGTGATGGACGTTATACTGGATTGCAGAAAAGGTTGACGTTTGTATGCTAGAATTCAACATGGACACCAGTCCGGAGTTATGGTGCTGTCTTGTTATGGTTATATTATCTGGTAAGAAATATGTTTAAAGTCTTTTCCCTCCTACAGTCCTTTATAGGGAGATTTAGCTATAGTGAAGGAAACACACATAAAGACATTTGAGTCTGTGAAAATAGGGAGCATTGCACCAATAATGTCAAAAAGCAACACATGGCAACATAAATTTGAAGTTACTTGTTTTTTATATTAGACACATTTCTCATTTATAACCCACTTTATGGATGACTTAATTTTACACTAATAGTTTAGTGCAAAAAATGTGGCACATCATTGATATAATGCAATTTAAATGCATTTGGGGAAATTTGCTAAGTAATTCATCCTATATGCATATATACAGTTGTGTGAAAGTGTTTGCCCCCTTCCTGATGTCCTATGCTTTTGCATGTTTGTCACACTTACCGTAAATGTTTCAGACAATCAAACAAATTTAAATATTAGACAAATATAACACAAGTAATCACAAAATGCAGTTAATAAATGAAGGTCTTTATTATCAAGGGAAAATGAAATCCAAACCTTCAGGGCCCTGTGTGAAAATGTGATTGCCCCTTAAATCTAATATCTGGCTGGGCCACCCTTAGCAGCAACAACTGCAATCAAGCGTTTGCAATAACCGGCAATGAGTCAGCAGGCGATGATTTCTGTCTGCACAGAACAATCACAGATGCTGACGTTACGGCGGCAGAGAAGGAGCTTCTTGTCTGATCTGCTCTGTTGACAGGTGTGACTGCCCATATCAGGTTGATTGACAGCCTCTCCCCCTCACCTAACTGCAGAGAGAAACTGTCAATCAGCATAACTATGGCAGTGTAGCCACGTCATCAGAGTAGTCCGAAAGAAGAAGAGCAGCTCTGTTGACGTGGAGCGGCTGAATCTCGATCGGTGGCCGCTCTGTGCCGGTGCTGGTTAGCGAATAGAACAGGCAGGTAATTAATTACCTGTTACAAACGATCTGCCTGTTAGTTTTTAGGTCCCTAGTAAAAAAATAAAATAGTCCTTTAATCTTGGCTCTGCTGAACTTTTTGAAACTACTCATGGTGCCTTAGAATTTTTGATATAGGAAAGATGTGTATCTTCGTACCGTGTTAGCCAGTAGATAGAAAAATATTTAGACTTGAGAGTCCTCAGTGGTTGATACCTTTTAATGGCTAACTATTAGTCTATGCCTGATGAAGAGACCTGAGTAGTCTCGAAAGCTTGCAATTTGTTACCATCTTTTCAGTTAGCCATTAAAAGGTATCAACCACTGAGGACTCTCAAGTCTAAATATTTTTAGAATTTTTGAGATTTTGAGAAAATACCAGTGGTCACCCAAAATGATTTTGGTGTCCAAATGGAGTGAAAAACAATTCATAGAATTGATATGGAATGTAAATCTCAGATGTTTAGGAGCTAGGAGGATTCATTTTGAAATGAAGCTAAGAACCATTATATGAATTTATCTAATAAAAAGGCAAAACAACAAGCCCAGGAAACATATGCTCGCTGCTCGGTGCTCGTCTGCTTGTGGTTGTTTACTTAATGTACCTGTGGATTTTCGGTGCACACTGCAGATGGCACCTCTGACTTCTACAATCAATTGTCTTCTTTCACACAAAGGAACCTGCTCAATATGAAAAATAACCCCAGAGGAGGCTGCCTGCGCTGGGCTTGAAGAACAGGAGCAAATCAACATCTGCACAAATCTCTTAGTTACAAGCAGCCATTTTTCATTTATGCTCATTTTAAACAGGGTAATTATAGGTCATCATAAGCAGTAACTTCATCTATAAGACATAGCTTCCTTTATATAATCTATCTACATTATTATGTAACATATGTTTACAGTGGAGCGATGTTAAATACATGTGATTTAATACAAATTCAGACTTTTTAATAAACACTCCCAATGCAGACATTGCAACAAAACTAACTTCTATAGGAAATTGTCTTAAAACATTTGCAACGATTCTCATTATTGTTCACGTCAATTTGTATTGTATTGAGATGGAGGTGATGATCGGGTATGGACATCATGTTTAAGATTTAGAGCATAAATATATATATATTTTTTTAAAATAGTAAAAGGAGAAATACCAAAAAAATAAGAAAAAAAACCCAGAAAAATAAAGATGGATGTAACCAATACAGCTCAGATCCCAGCAAGTGTCCCTCTTCCCAGGGCTTCACTTATGATTGTAGGGTGTTATTATTTGGCGCTGATTTTTATTGTAATATTTAAGCTGTATATTTTAGCATGCCTGGTTTTAGAGATGCTTCTTATTTGATCAGTAAATGTGAAGGCTGCTATGTGTGCAGAGAGGAAGAGGAGGAGAAGGCTGCTGTGTGTGCAGAGAGGAAGAAGAGGAGGAGAAGTCTGCTGTGTGTGCAGAGAGGAAGAGGAGGAGAAGGCTGCTGTGTGTGCAGAGAGGAAGAGGAGGAGAAGGCTGCTGTGTGTGCAGAGAGGAAGAGGAGGAGGAGAAGGCTACTATGTGTGCAGACCTGACTGTTTTGCACTTGCTCATGAAAAGCTATGTAGAAAAGATTCATGGCCCAAAAAGGGGAAGCCAAGTCAACAAGAGATTATCCCCTGTGCTCTCTCCAGGATTTCTACTGACTGTTTCATGATCAGGCAGAAAATGATGCAGACTAACAAACAGTGAGGACAGCTATGTTTTTGGTTTTAATGTTCATTCCCAGTGTTTATTTATTATTGGGGATCAGTTATAAGTTCTTCTTTGTGTGACAAGAGGCATTGTCCTATCCTGTTCCTATTTTCCTCACACCCTCATTTATGATGCTATTGTTAATAAAAATCGTCACTGTACTTTCAGAAATCTTGATACAATCTTCTTCATAATGAGCTAATGTCTAAATTATACTGTTTTAGGGCTGATGCCGGCAGCCGGAAAACTCGGTCTGAGCACGGACCACACTGCACGGGCAGTCTCGAGGCTGTTGAGTTCGGGTTGGGAGACCCTCAGATAGTCTGTGCATTACTGTCCATGCTCAGACCGAGTTTCACGGACGTCTCCATGAGCCCTTATTCTAAAAAATAACTTCAAAGTGCCTTACACTGTGTGTGTCTCTTCTGTCTAAAGGTGTCACGACTTTGTTGTCGGGTGTCCTGGGACCAGCCCTAGCTCGCCCTGTTCTCCGAATTACTTCTGATGGTGAAGACACCGAGGCCACATACTTTGCCTTAGCTACTGAATCCACTCTCAATCTGTACCGTTCCCCCCACCCAGGGAAGAGGGGAGTAGTAGTGTACCGTAATACACCAACCAGACTAACAAGGGAATACAAACAGGGGTAACGAAAAATACCAAGCATTCAAATAGACCCACACATACCACAGAGGAATGCATTGGGGAGTGGAGGATTAGGTTAAACCAAAGTAGGAGAAGAAATAGAGTTATCACACACTCAAAACCTAGCAACAGTCTCAGATAAACCCACCAAATGCCTTCTCAAATAACAACCGATAACAACCTTCAGCCTTGCAGCATAAGCTAGCTCTGACAATGAGTGCTAGCAAGGACCCAGTTTATATAGAAGATGCGAGTAGCTAACAGTGTACAGCTGAGAGCCTTAATGCAGAAACGCTTCCAGGAGCTCAACTGAGCAGATTAACCCCTGCACTGCTAAAAGAAATTTGCACCATTTAATATGAAGGTGAAGTGCTTCTAATCAGTGCAGGAACAGGAAAAATCAGATGCAGTGGTTTTCTGGCTCCTCTCTGTAAACCCATGACAAAAGGTTTGTTTACATAGACCAACTGGCATCACGATATGACTACCGATTGGTAAACTTTTACCGATTAACAGTTGCTTAAAAGCGTTTGCACAAGAAGACCAAAGAAATCGATTGATTTGCACTGAGCGATCCGTAATAGATTGCTCAGTGTGAATAGGCTGCCATAGTTCTGTACAGTGCGAGTCCTGTTTGAACAGCCTAGAATTATGAATATCTGGTGCTGCACAAAAGATAATTTCACCTGATGAATGAGCATTTTGCTCGTTCAATGGGTAATTGGCAGCAAATATACACAGCAAGATTATCATGAAACAAGCGTTTTAAACAAATCTCGATTTTGATTATCTTGCAGTGTTAATGCCCCTTTAATGGCTGTCCATTGACTGTTGTCAAGTCTAACCTGTCTCTAGAAACAGAGACTCTGTGGTGGATTATGGAAGTAGGGAGAAGATTTTGTCTCTCCTATCTATCAAACTGCATGCAGGGATAACAGAGCGATGGGCTTTCATTATGGAGCAGGCAACAATGGTAAGTGCTGAGAAGTGAGGTAAAGGAATTTACAGTAGAATGTGTTAAAGAGGAACTGCCCACTCAAAATAAGTGCACCAAAAGGAACTTTAACTTATTGTGGAGGATGAAGGCAGCAGGAACGTGCTTTTTTCCAGGTTTTGTATGAAAGGACAAATATGCCATTTTTACATAGTTTACATAAGCTGAAAAAAAGACTTTCATCAGTTATACATTCTTTTTCGCAAGATTATTTATAACCCAAAATGCCGTTTGTTATGAGAAAAGCATCCAGCCCTTTCTTAAATGATGATTTATTCTCTGCCATTACTACCTCTTGCCATAGGGAGGTGTTGTCAGTGTGGTCACATGAGCAATATTAGGAAAGTGCTGGGTGAGAAGGCAGACAGCAGCATCACAGTGTCAGAGCAGCAGGAAGAGTGGGGCTATGTTCCCTGATGAACTTTTGGTGAGTTTTTGATGCTGCAGAATTTCTGCTCCATTTCTGCTCCTACTATTCAAATTAAGTTACTTGCTTTTTTCATTGCGTTTTTATTGCATTTTTGACGCCCGATTTTTGTCTCTTTTTTGTGTCATGCTTTAAATAAAACTGCTTTATTTTTTAGATTTCCAGTGTCACATACAGACTTCTCGGCACGTGACGTGTGGTGCTCTTGCAAGTGTTATTTTCTCCCACTCATTCCAGCTCTCAACCTCTGTTTTTAGCAATAAAGTGAGCATAAATGAACACCTCGACACAGTACATGCCCCACAGTTACTTAAAGAACGCTGCCACCGCTCATGAAACACACAGGGTGATGAGTCCCCAAAATATGTTATTGTCAGGCAATCAAAAGGTCACACACTCTCTGAAAGCTATGGATTCTTTAGAGCATACAAGGCTCAAACTTAGTAAAGATATTAAACGTTAATATAAAACTATACAGTGCTTACAATAAAAGATATAAAAATGTAAAAATAAAACGACACACAAATATGTAAAACAGTTATAAAATAAAAAATGAGAAATAGCAGAAATACCTATTGTTCTTCTGTTTCCTTGGGGGAAGGGGAAAATGAATTATGGATCACAAGCAGCATCTTCGGCCTCCAAATGTGATCAACTTCTTTTGTGTCACCCAGCTTTTTATAGTCCTGAACATAGGCTTATATTTCCAGCATAACCCAGATTGGCCCATATAAAAGTTGCTGTTTGTGATTGGATGGTGAGCTATGGGCCTTCCTCAGCTCCCTTCTCTCTATATAGTGAATAGGAAGTTTCCTGCCTAGTATAGACCATCTGCTAAGTGCTAAGGGTACTGCCACACTACACAATCCCGCTAGCGATCTCGTTAGCGTCGCATACTAATGAGATCGCTAGCGGGATTGTTTCTATATCGCTAGTAGCTACCTAATTTAGCGATATCGTTAAGGACGCTATCGCGGTTAGCGATCTCCTTAACGACTTTAGCGGTACAAAAGTACCGCTAAATCGCTAAAAAAGGTGCCACACTCAGCGATTAGATACTTACCAGCGGGACGCCAGCGATGAAAATAGGGTCCGGAACGATCAGGACGACGGACGAGATCACAACAGGGGCCACGTCGCTGGTAGATGCCGCACACAACAACATCGCTAACGGGATCGCTAAATAGTGACGTTTTTTAGCGATCCCGTTAGCGATGTTGTTTAGTGTGGCATACCCTTAACCCTTTTGAAGCTCAGCATCCAGGAGCTAAGGTGTCATGTTTGACACCTCTCAGTATTAACCCAGAAGACCCTCCCTGTGGTTTTGTGTTCTTGCAATAAAAGTGGTCAGATGTTATATCTTTTGTTTGGAGATAATCATTTGAAAGCAGCCTCAACTAGCTATTTTACTGATATTGTAGTTTCACTTGCAATTACATGCAGTATTTCCTTCACATCCTGGTATTTGGATTTGAAAAAACTTTACTGACATACTTAGGTGCGGATTACATGTGTTTTTGATGTGTTTCCAAAGCGGAAATGCCCTAAAAACACAAATGCTTTTTTACCTGTAGATTTTCTGCATGTAATGCAAGTCTATGGGGAAAATTTGTACAGAAAACTCAGATAACCCGCAAGAGAAATTTACATGTTGCGGATTTGAAACACGCATTGTAGGGCTGGGGTCACACTTGTGAGAAACTCGCACGAGTCTCGCACCTCAATACCCGGCACTGCCGCCGGCACTCGGATCGTAGCGTTCAGCTGCATAGAAATACATACAGCAGCACACTCCGGTTCTGAGTGCCGGCAGCCGGGTATTAAGGTGCGAGACTTGTGCAAGTGTGACCCCGGCCTAGGTCAGTTTATGCTGAGAAAAAAAAAACAGAGTGGGCAGGAGATTTCTATAAATCCCATCCACTTAAATACGTAGCGTAAAAAACTCACTTAAAGCTCACCGTGAAAACGTAGCCTAAAAAGCGTCATGGGAGCAGTTGAGGACCAAGGATGGGTAAATATCCTGGTGGCACAGTTCTGGCCTACTCTTTCTGCATTTCATTTCATTGGGCAATGTGTCTCCACAACGGAGTGGAAAAAAACATTTTTATCTATATTTCTGCTTCTATGTCCAGGAATGCACAGTTTATAAAATCAAATTTGTGAAAGGTCCTCTTTAAGTTGATAATATTTGGTGGTAAACCTTGATTGCTGCCCATCCTGAAGGATACCGGGCACAGGTACTTCATTGTTCTCCATCCATCCCTCACTCCCTCAAGATGGCTGGACCATCATTGTAAATGCACCATTGTATATACACACCTGTACTTTGTATCTCCCCCACCTCATTGTAGATTGTTAGCTCTCACGAGCAGGGTCATCTTGTTTTGCTTTAATTATTGTATTGTTAACGTTGTTACTTATGACTTGTGTTTGGAAACTGTTAAACTGTAAAGCGCTGCGGAATATGATGGCGGTATATAAATAAAGATTATTATTATTATTATTGTTGAAGACAGATGAAAAGGTGTAATTATATTCCTATGGTCATCTGATAGGGGACCAACGACATCTGATTTTATATCTTAATATATTTATAACATTTCTTTTGATTTATTTTAGTGCTGTTGGCGATTTGTTTCTTTGTGGGTTATTTTGATAGCTTGGTTTCATTTGTACATTTCTCAATAAGTTCCTTATACTCTTTTAATGCTATTTTTGTCTTTTCAGCCTAAAAGGTTTTGAATGCCCTTTGTTTTTGTTTTACTATACTTAGTTCATTCCTTTTTAACCATAATGGTTTCTTTCTACTGCTGGACATTTTGTTACCGGAGGGAATAAATTTTCTACTGGATTCTAGTAATACATCTTTAAAAATTCCCTTCATATTTCCAGTATCCCCATTTACCAGAACATGATCCAAGTCAACAAGATTAAACTGTTCTGTTAATCAAGTGAATTTAGCTTATGAAAAGTTCCAAGTTTTTGTATTTCCCCTTTGTAATGTTTTGTTGAATATTATTCTAAAAATTACAATATTATGGTCTTTGCCACCCAAGTGCCCATTTCATCTTTGCCCTAATGCATTGGTAATGGTGAATGTCTGTGCTTAGGGTTAGTTCACATTCAACGTTTTTGCTGCGATTAAGCTGGAAAAACGCTGCTTACAATATGCAATCTTTTATGTGTTTTTCATGCGTTTTTACGTTTTTTTGTGGTGTTTTCTCGCATTTCTTTTCCATTCACTTGAATGCGTGAAAAACACTGCAAAAATGTTAAAAGAATTTACATGCTGCAGATTAAAAAAAAACGTCCAGCAGCTCAAAAAATGCAAGGAAAAAAAGGCAGTTTGAGAATGAGGTTTTACAAGTCTCATTTACTTTGTGCTGTAAAATGCAGCATTTTTTCCGCATAAAAGAGGTGCAGAACAAATAGTACAAAAATGCCGCATTTTTAATAATTAAGGTGGTTATTAAAGGTGCATACTACAGGCCACATACCTTACGCGTATGAACCGTCAATTTTTTTTCGACATCATCAGAATTGCCTTGGTCTGTTTCACATTGACTTTTAGCCTAAAGGGGTTGTCTTCCAGTTCCTATGCTTCCTGCTTGTCGGAGGGGGGTGGTGCTCTCCTGAAGATTGACAGTTCATGCCAGTAGCCTGTCTGAGCCGCCTGCCCAAACAAACTAGCCCTCCAATGCAGCTAGCATGGGCAAGTTTGACTTTGCAGCTTTGGAGAAGGGCAGGGATGCTGAGATACTGAGGTTGGACGCAGAGGTGGCAACAAGCTCATTTTTAATGAAAATGGAATAAATGGTCACAGGCAAAGGTAACCATTTAATAAGATGATACAACCACTTTACGTTAGGCACTTTCTATGGATTCAGTCTCGAAACATAGCTGCTTTGTTGGCCTTGTACAGCACTTCTTCAGGGACAATCTGCAGTGTGTGAATACATCTTACACATGAGGTGGTTTATACATGTGCTTGGTGGATATAATATGTACATATGGTGTTTGCTGTCCATATTTTCATTTCCTTAGTATTCCATTTAAAACTAAAATATGTGCTGCAAGATCTAGCACTTGAGATGTGATTGAAATGAAGCTTTATTTTCATGGAGCCAAAAAGGATCTTTGGGTGTTAGTTTGCTGGCAGCCTTGACACTGATGTGTTTTGGCTCTCACTGAAGACAAACTACCCACATTAGATGCAATGGCATTAACATATGTTAATGGTGTAACAAACTCAGCAGATGTTGAACGCACTTTCTCATTGCATAAGCTGATTTTCATTTGCAGGAGGCGCTCACTGTGAAATATAAAAACGGGAGCTGATGTTTCCTTATTTTAATCAGCATATTTTCAGTGTTGTCATTGACGATGAGAATGAATTACCTTTCGCCTCTCGTGATATGAAGTAGTGTAGTGCTTGCTAGGTAATATTCTGACATCTCTGAGAGGTGAATGAGAGAACCGTGGCTTCCTGGCTTTCTAATATCAGATTGGAACATGGTGATGGTGGATTCTGAAATCAGACCTGTCAGCTCTAGAAAAAAATCTGTATTAAAAATATAATATATTGGAATAAATTTGAACATTTTTTTTTCTATCTCTGGTCAAGTCCAACCCAAATATTACATAGAAACTACCAGGAAAATACACCACTCACACTTAGGCATCACACTATACAATCATGGCCAAAAATGTTGCAATTATACATGTTTTGATAGAAATGTTTATTTCGTTTGTGTATATTGGAACAACGTGCAAAAAAAAAACAGGGAAAAAAAAGGGAAATTGGACATAATTTTACACAAAATTCCCAAAATGGGCTGGACAAAATTGTTGGCACCTTCAAATTAATATTTGGTTGCACACCCTTTGCAATAAATAGCTACAATCAATTGCTTCCTATAACCATCAATTTTGGACCATTTTTCTTTCGCAATCTGCTCCAGGTCTCTCACATTTGAAGGGTGCCTTCTCCCAACAGCAATTTTAAAATCTCTCCACAGGTGTTCAATGGGATTTAGATCCTGACTCATTGCTGCCACTTCAGAACTCTCCAGCATGTTATTTCCATCCATTCCTGTGTGCTTCTTGAAGTATGTTTGGGGTCCTTGTCCTGCTGGAAGTCCCATGACCTAGGACACAAACCCAGCTTTCTGACACTGTGCACTACATTGCTATCCAAAATCCTTTGGTAATATTCAGATTTCATGATGCCTTGAACACAGTCAAGGCACCCAGTGACAGAGTACACAAAACAAGTCCAACATATCTTTGACCCTCCACCATATTTGACTGTAGATGCTGTTTTTTTTTTTTTTGTAGGCCTCATTCCGTTTTCAGTAAACAGTAAAATGATGTGCTTTGCCAAAAAGCTCTATCTTTGTCTCATCTGTTCACAAGACGCTTTCCCAGAAGGATTTTGGCTTACATACATTTTGGTAAACTGCAGTCTAGCTACTCTATTCCTCTGTGTCAGTAGTGGGGTTCTCCTGGGTCTCCTGCCACAGCAGTTCATTGAATTCAAATGTTGACAGACAGTTCTTGCTGACACTGATGCACCCTAAGCCTGCAGGACAGCTTGAATTTCTTTGGAATGTGACTTATCCACCATCCAAACTATCCTGGGTTGCAACCTTTCATCAATTTTTTTCTGCCGTCCACGTCCATGGAGATTAGTTACAGTGCCATGGGTTGTAAACTTCTTGATTATGTTGCGCACCGTGGATAAAGGAACATCAAGATCTCGAGATGGACTTGAAATCTTGAGATTGTTGTTATTGTTCAGCAATTTTGTGTCATGTATAGTGTACAGTTCCTATAGCGTCTTGTGCT
>VIAB01017451.1:36217-54282 GCA_009801035.1 Oophaga pumilio | reverse complement strand
TCGAGATCACTAACGAGATCGCTAAGTGTGGCAGTACCTTTAGAGCTCCTGCTCCTGACTGCTCTGTTCCATCTCCCTTCTCTCAGTGTTTGAGATAGCAGAATAGAGGATGGAGGCGTTGTACATAGATTTACCGTAAAGAGAGGTAAAAGTAATGTTTTACGTATAGCAGAGTAATCAGGCTATCAACAAGGACGAAAGAACTTGGTCCCTGATTAATCAAAACTGGCATTTTACACACCAGTGTTGATGAACAGGGGGCAGAATTCGGTGCATCTTCCAGCTGCCATGCGCCACTGCAAGAAATGTACTAAATGTAATATTTTACATCACTTTTATGGTGTAAATTAGGATGACTTTGTGTGCCGTGCTTGGCCATACCTCATCCTGGCAAATGTCTGTCCACTTCTCAAAAAGTTGTGCAAAAATGTTGTGACATTACAGTTTTATGCCAGAATTCTGTTGAAAACTGTTTTATGAATTGGCCACATGGAGAGGAAATAAGTGTGATTCTGGGGCTGTGATGATACATGAAAGCAACTGAAGACAGCAGCACCCCGGACACACATAGGTCCCACTTCCAGCATGTATTACAGGTAGGGACACTCCCACAATAGAGAAATCTGAAACTTGGATCAGGCTGAAAATGAATGAAGATTGTAGACTAAACTAACTCTGATTTCCATATTTTCATGTCAAAGTGTCCATAGCTGCCATTTTATACTGATTTCCTTGTACTTTTTATACACCTTAGACTTAGTTCATATCATGACCTAGCCTTCCAGTGGAGGTGTACCTCAGAACAGCAGCCCAGCTTGCACAATCAGATATTGGGGTTATATGCCACCAATGTCTATCCCGAGACAACCCTTTCCTTCAAATACTGTAGCTTTTATAAAGGGCATAATAGTTGCACACTTTACCATCACACATATGATTTACTGTGTGGTAGCGTAGTGTAGTTAAGAATACAGAAAAAAAACATGTTACTGTGTGACCAGAGCGACATATGCATACATCAAAAACATAGTAGGTCGTTGAGGCAATTTACTTGTGTGCATAGCTTTATTGCCCATTAATAAAAATACTTCCCATTGTTTGAGGAGTTGCCCTTGGCAGAGAGCGGGTATCTGATGCGTCTCATGTGAATAAGTGCTAGCAGTGATCTCATGTCCTGCTGCGTACACATTGGCGATAACATCTAGACTCTCTGTCATTCTTCTGTTCATATACACATAAAGCCACTTCCCATTACTCCCCCCGGGAGCTTTACAAAGACATTTATATAGTTTAAGTCAAGATCATAAATTGAACTGCAGCATTGGGAATTATTGTGTGCATGATATCCAGGATTTTCTTAACACGAAATAATATGTTAAATGTGGAAAAACATTTTTATAGTTGAATTTGTGTAGAATATATTCAAACACTAAGTATTCTGCGGAAGAGCAAATATTGCAGTGGTGTCGGAGTAAAGAAACAGAGACCACTGAGCAGATGTCCTGTGCATACAGAATGACAATGTGAAGCATTGCTCCCACTTTCTTGTATATTCTACCTGCTATTTCATAAAATATGGATTAAAAGTATTGATTTCAAAAAGAAACCTTCAGGATCAGACTATGTAAGTTTTCTCCTTTGTCTGTGACTGGGAGATATTTAATCTTTAGAGTATCTTGTTTTATCTTTTTTGTACAATGCTGTAAAATATATTTCAAAGGCAGACACAGCCTATAAAGCCAATGGCTTATATATTTATTTTTAAGGTTTTTGTTGTTTAGAAGATTAGTAATGTGTATGTACAAGGGGGGCATACTGAGTCATATCCTTGTACATAGTGTTGAGACCCTGCATTTTTTAAGATCGCTGTCAGAATAAGTCCGGGATCACACATGCGACAAAATCGTCCGACGCTCGCATGTGAAATCCCAGCTCTGGTGCCGGCACTCGGGAGTGGAGCAAGCGGCTGCATAGAACTACATGAAGCCGATCACTCCACTCCCGAGTGCCGGCGCCAGAGCTGGGATTTCACATGCGAGCGTCGGACGATTTTGTCGCATGTGTGATCCTTATAGAGTAAGTGTGATTAGAAAATGACCTATTGCTTATACAAGGCTTTTATGTCAAATGTATTTATTCATTTTGCATTTATTATTATTCATATCATCTATATGAAAAAAAAAAGTCTTGCAATTTTCCCACTGACTACTAGGCCTAATATTAGACTCATACCTCCTGTTCTTTACAGCAGCTACATGGACGTAATCACCAATAGACTGGCTCTGACTTATTCTTTAGGAGTATTTTCTAGGCATGTTCTGATCTAATAAAAGTCATTGTGTAGGAAAGGGGACCAGAGGGAGCTCTGACTATCACATATTATGAATGACACATGATGAAAAAAACATGTCTAAATAATGCAAAGTATGAGTCTAATATTAATTAGGTTTAGTGGGCAGATTTCTGATTTTATATATATCCAATGAAATAAAAGAATGAAAAAACAAAACATCAAAATTATTTAAAAATACATTTACCATAAAAACCTGATTTAAACACTAGGTTGTTTTCTAATGAAACATTCCTTTTAAATCCTCTGCTTTCAAATAATCTTATGCTCATGCTCATTCTGCCAAAGTCTGCACAGCAAAGCTGACAAGAAAGCTGCATATAGCAGGATTTATTTTCAAATGGATGATGACAAAAATAAATAAAAATAAAATACTACAGCAGTTAAAAAATATATATATGTTTATGCTACCAAAACCTAATTTAAGGACTATTACATTTTGACAGAATAGGTGTGCCGTACATACTGGGCCATGTGTCGTAGATAATCTGCTCAGACAGATAAAAATTGATTATAAATTAGGTGCTTCTGCTCCTTGGCAGTAGTATGGCATTAGTGCATGCGTATTATTGATTTATCAGCAAATCTAACCGTTTGGAAACAAATATCAACGGTCGGGAGCTTGTTCTTCTAGACTGGTCTTCATTTTAGCTAGAAACATTGCCTATAACATAGAAAAATGCTTGTTCTTCAGAGCCCTTAATCTGCAATGATTGGTGGTAACTATTGACTCTGTACAGTAAAGTGAATCAATGAAGACATAGCAGATTGTATTGTATCCAAATACCGTAGATCAGTGTGGACGGAGTAGAGATAGATCTTCTCCGCACAAGGAGACATTTCATTCCCAGATCTGATTGTTCTTATTTCCCTCAGCCAATAAATCACCTGTGTCCTGCTGCTTCCTATGTTCCATCTGTCTGAGGAGTCTATCTACCATAGTTTCTTGCATTCTTGTTTATAGCTAGAAGACTTGTAATATTGAGTTGTAATAGTGTAATCTTCTATTGTAATTGCATAGAGTGAGAGTTTATAGTGAATTTTTGTATGTATGTGTATGAGATCTTGGCTGTTAAAATGACCAAGCATAGAAATAATACTTTAGTCTTCATCTGATATATACAAACCTTTTTTAGTTCAAAGTCAACCAAAGTCAAACATGAGCAACAAGATGCTTGTAAGGAAACCACAGCAGATGGTGTCATCTCTTGTCCTTCAATATTAAGCCACGGCACTTGTAATGCTCATCTAATTTCATTATTAGTAGATCCTTAATTAATCCGGCAACAACTTGTATTAACTTCAATCCAATTTATCATTACAGATGCATATTGACAGAATATCTGAATACACCACCAATGTTCGGTCCTCCTGGACCATAATCCTGTCTGCAGGACGATGGCATAGAAAGACAAACTGGCACATCAAACATTGAGAAATATTTGTAGCCCCACACAATATGCCATCCGAAACCATAAGTAAAGGAGTAGGACTAGTTCGACATTTCCTTATGAAGTCCTCTTCATGGCATCTCCCACATAGTCTCCAGACCATTCTCTGGGTATTATTGCATCCAAAATAAAAAGTGGGTCCCATCAAAGAAGAGGTAGACCTCTATTCCCGCCTCCAATGCAATATTGCTCTGCGCCATGAAAGACTTGAGCTCAGTGGAACACCTTCACGAGGAAATGTCACACCGGTCCCATTCCCAGGATTATGGTGTAGGGTGGCATAAAATACAGTAGTGGGATCTTTCTAGTCTTCATTCCATGTACCCTAACAGCCTGGCCTTACATTGATTTGGTTGTGGAACCAGCAGTAAGGCCATTTCTCCAAAGTGTCCCAGGGGTCGATTTTGGGCATGACAATGGCTACCTTGGCTTGCAGCATCTAGGACTTGCCTCCCATAGAGCACATATGGGACATCATTGGTTGGCAATAGCAAAGGGAGCTGCCAGCACAAGTGCCGTGCAGTGCATTCATCGTGGCAGATCATTCCTCAAACAACCATTAATAGCATGCCAAAGTGTGTAATTGAATCTATTTCTGCATGTGGCGCTCATACTTGATAGTGAATAAATAGAGATGTTTTAAAATGTTGTTTTCCATAATTTCCATTATTGGTGTTCCTTGTATAGCACCAACACTACTTGCAGTGCTGTACATTAATTGCCATAATTTACAACAGTCTTTTGTGTCTAATGGGGCTTCAGCCTATTTTCTCTAACTCATTTTACACTTTTTTACACTTCTTTACTTACGCAAGTCCAGTATAAGGCTAGGTCTACACAGTGACATTTTTCACGCAACAGCGAAATTGCAGTGTCGCATTGTGACATCGCATGTAATGATTCGCTATGTTGTCGCATTGCGACTTACGACATCCTACGACACATTGTTGCAAATGTTTCGAAATAAATTGCATTTTCCGTTGCAAGTCACAAGCAACTAATTCGACGTAGACTTCAATGCACGTCTCACGTCGCTTGAGAATTGACGCAACTTGGCTATTTTATTTTACAGCAAAATCAAAGCTTCAAAATAGTTGCACAAAAGGAAGTCGCAGGCAAGTTGCCCAGATGTTTTTGTTGCATGAAAGTGATTCTCAAAAGAATTGTGGGACAAAAATATCTGTGCAACTTGTACAGTTAGGTCCATAAATATTTGGACAGAGACAACATTTATCTAATTTTAGTTCTAGACATTACCACAATGAATTTGAAACAAAACAAATCAGATGCAGTTGAAGTTCAGACTTTCAGCTTTCATTTGAGGGTATCCACATTAAAATTGGATGAAGGGTTTAGGAGTTTCAGCTCCTTAACATGTGCCACCCTGTTTTTAAAGGGACCAAAAGTAATTGGACAGATTAAATAATTGTAAATAAAATGTTCATTTCTAGTACTTGGTTGAAAACCCTTTGTTAGCAATGACTGCCTGAAGTCTTGAACTCATGGACATCACCAGACACTGTGTTTCCTTCTTTTTGATGCTCTGCCAGGCCTTCACCGCGGTGGTTTTCAGTTGTTGTTTGTTTGTGGGCCTTTATGTCTGAAGTTTAGTCTTTAACAAGTGAAATGCATGCTCAATTGGGTTGAGATCAGGTGACTGACTTGGCCATTCAAGAATATTCCACTTCTTTGCTTTAATAAACTCCTGGGTTGCTTTGGCTTTATGTTTTGGGTCATTGTCCATCTGTAGTATGAAACGACGACCAATCAGTTTGGCTGCATTTGGCTGGATCTGAGCACACAGTATGGCTCTGAATACCTCAGAATTCATTCGGCTGCTTCTGTCCTGTGTCACATCATCAATAAACACTAGTGACCCAGTGCCACTGGCAGCCATGCATGCCCAAGCCATCACACTGCCTCCGCAGTGTTTTACAGATGATGTGGTATGCTTTGGATCATGAGCTGTACCACGCCTTCGCCATACTTTTCTCTTTCCATCTTTCTGGTAGAGGTTGATCTTGGCTTCATCTGTCCAAAGAATGTTCTTCCAGAACTGTGCTGCATTTTTAGATGTTTTTTAGCAAAGTCCAGTCTAGCCTTTTTATTCTTGATGCTTATGAGTGGCTTGCACCGTGCAGTGAACCCTCTGTATTTACTTTCATGCAGTCTTCTCTTTATGGTAGATTTGGATATTGATACGCCTACCTCCTGGAGAGTGTTGTTCACTTGGTTGGCTGTTGTGAAGGGGTTTCTCTTCACCATGGAGAGTATTCTGCGATCATCCACCACTGTTGTCTTCCGTGGGGGCCCAGGTCTTTTTGCATTGATGAGTTCACCAGTGCTTTCTTTCTTTCTCAGGATGTACCAAACTGTAGATTTTGCCACTCCTAATGTTGTAGCAATTTCTCGGATGGGTTTTTTCTGTTTTTGCAGCTTAAGGATGGCTTGTTTCACCTGCATGGAGAGCTCCTTTGACCACATGTTTCCTTCACAGCTAAACCTTCCAAATGCAAACACCACACCTCAAATCAACACCAGCCCTTTTATCTGCTTAATTGAGAATGATATAATGAAGGGATTGCCCACACCTGTCCATGAAATAGCCTTGGAGTCACTTGTCCAATTACTTTTGGTCCCTTTAAAAACAGGGTGGCACATGTTAAGGAGCTGAAACTCCTAAACCCTTCATCCAATTTTAATGTGGATACCCTCAAATGAAAGCTGAAAGTCTGAACTTCAACTGCATCTGATTTGTTTTGTTTCAAATTCATTGTGGTAATGTCTAGAACCAAAATTAGATAAATGTTGTCTCTGTCCAAATATTTATGGACCTAACTGTATATCCCTAGTCTTATAGTGGCGTACACGTATTTTTCTATAGGATTCTATACAGATCTAAAGAAAAATGCAGCAGGCTCCAATTGGACTCCATATGTATGGAGGTATTTTTCCATGAAGCATTGCTTTGTGCACTACTAAGCAGGCTCTTTGTCAGTGGTCTTGAGCCCTTATGGTTCTTATTTCGATTACTTATGTCGCTAATATTATATTCTATTTGATGGCAATACATTTTTCATATAGATTGTGGGCAGAAAAGACAAAATACAAATATTAAGTGTAACCATGGGTTTCAGCAGTATTGAATAAACTAACAGGAAATCGTCTTTTGTCCTTCCTATTCTGTACACAATCGGCTTGTGTATCTTGGAGGAAAACATAATTTTTCTCAGTTTTTCCATTTTCTGATCAACATAATAATGCCGTTATTATGACTCACTCGTAATGATCAGCCTGTTACGATGTAAAGACGTGTCCCATGTTGCTTCATGAAAATTTAATGCAAATGCGGTCTATCCACATTTGAATGGTTGCTAATTTGAATAACAAACATTTGGCACAGGACGGTATTACACTTAAGGCCCCGTCTCACATAGCGAGATCGCTAGCGAGATCGCTGCTAAACAGCGATCTCAGCAGCGATCTCGCTATGTCTGACACGTACTAGCGATCAGGCCCCTGCTGTGAATCGGTGGTCGTATCAGAAATGCCAGGACTTTTTTTTGATCGCTGGTCTCCCGCTGGCCAGCACGCATCGCTGCGTGTGACAGGCAGGAGACCAGCGATCAGCTGGTAACCAAGGTACACGTCGGGTTTCCAGGCGCGGGGCTGTGCCTAGAAACCCGATGTGTACGTTGGATACCAGCGCGCTGCCTCAGGGGAGCTGGTAACCAAGGTACACAGCGGGTTTCCAGGCACTGCGCAGCGCCTAGAAACCCGAAGTGTACCTTGGTTATCAGCTCCCTGCATCAGCTGGCTGGTATCCAACGTACACTGCGGGTAACTAAGCGACGTTACCCGCAGTGTCGCTGTCCTGATCGCTGCCTGAGCTGCCTGTTTGGCAGCTCAGCAGCGATCATGTAGCGACACACCAGCGATCCCGACAACGATCTCTATGTGAGACGGGGCCCTAACTCTTCTACAGACGGCATTCTGGTTACATGTGCACAGAGCAGCCCAACGGATGCAGGCAGTGTCGGCTCCAGGCTTCTGCGGGCCATTAGGTAACAGAGTCGTCTGATTTTTTCCTCCTTTCCAAGAGCTATAACTTTTTTTTCAACTGAGTTTATGAGGTCTTGTTTTTGCAGTATGAACTTTAGTTTTAATCATCACCATTTTGGGGTACTGTAAATATGACGTATGATCTCTTTTTATTTCATTTTTTGGGGAGCAAAAGTGACCAAAAAAAACAGTGATTCCTGTCGTTTCAATTTTTTTCATTTCAATATTCATTACATCAAATAAATATTATAATTTATTAATTTATAATAGTTTGGTCAGTGACCTATTCCCACATGCTGGGCTTAACAGGTACACACCCATGACAAACACTGAGGACTTTGGTAGGACCCCCATCTCCCATGGAAATGTTATTGGCCCCCCATGATCATGTTGTCAGGGTGAGTGATGAAGGTCAGAAGGGAAACCTTCCACGATTTCCAATCTTTTAAATGCAGCCTTAGTGGTTAACAGCGGCATATAGAAAGTTAAACTGCTGTAATTGGAGCTAGCGCTAATCACAACAGTTTGACTTGGATGCCGACTGTATAGCACAGCCGGTATTCACACTTCATGGAGCAGTTAGACAGCCGCCAAGCATGCGGGGATTGCCTGACATATACGATTTCATGGCGCTGTCTAATAGCCGCGGAACATGCTGGCGAGCAATTGCACTCATCACTAATCAGCAGTAATGGGGCTCCAGTACTGCAGCTAATAAACAGTAATTTAACAAAAAAAAGTACTGCTAGAAAAAAAGTAAGTGATCCAGAGGTGGAATCAGGTTCTCTGTCACTTACTTATGCTGACAGATTACCTTTAAAGGTATTATATGGCCAGGTTGATTGTTGGCAAAATGTTATACAGTATGTCTTTAGGGGGTTCTTTACCTCATAAACCTGCCATAACAGGTTGTATGCAAGACCATGTTATCAGTTCTTTCCAAAATGGAACCATAAATACAAGCAGAAGGCTGTTACACCACCCCCTATATTTACTATCATGATATTGGAAAGCACCCCCAGTATGTAGCCAGCTTAAGTAACTGGAAAAAATAAAAAGTTTGAGAGGTCTAAATTGTAAAGTCGAAATGAGAGCGTTACAGACTTGCATGCTTTCACTTAACCACTTCATTGCTGGGTATTTCTGTGTTCCGTGCAGTCTTTTTTCCTTGAAAGAAATGATAACAGGAAAACATTATCATGGTGTTCGTCTGGTGTATGATAAGACAGAAACGTTCCTAGAATAAAGACGCGCACACCCATTATATCGCACTGCTACAGATGTCACATGTAACTGTCACTGGGATTACTTAGTTACTACTGTGTTGTTTTGCCCTTGTAGTTGTGATGAAGACTTGGAGGTGATGTGTGCCTTTGGGCGCAGAGAGATTGCCATATTACTCATGGCAGGATCACATCGCAATTCTCATGCAGGCTGTCTGCTCTCCTAACCTGAGCTTGGCGGCTGCATAGAAATACATCATTCTGTAATGCTTGGGTCAGGAGAGGTGCCGGGACAGTCCGCGCAGTGCGATGCCATCATCTCACGAGTTATACTGCCGTCTATTTGCGCCCACCCCGCTAGGCCCAATGGCTAAACCACTAATTCCAGGTTGAAGTTGAGGGACTTATGTCTGCTTTTAACCTTAAAGAAGCCCTCCTCTCATTAAAGTTTTTATCCTCTTAATATATTGCAGTCATCATATTATATAGCACTGTGTACTTACAATTGCTCATTTTGCCTTTCTACCCTGATAATTCTTCTCTTTTCTCTGCTCCATGTAGAAGCAGGATGCCTCTTGCCCCTGCATTTATCGTCCCTTTTTCCAACTCCTGACCCAGCTGTTCCCTTCTTCCCCTGTCAGGGACTTTTGCAGTCACTGATGACTCCTACAGGGGAAAATTGACCTCCTGTTTCTACATAGAGCTTAGAAGGATTAAGTTAGTCTGTTATTAATCACGTGATGTCATAGACCTAATGGAAAACAGGAGAATTAACTGGGTAGAAAGGCAAAATGAGCATTTGTAAGTGCACAGTGCTCTATAATATGAGGATTGCAATATTTTAAGAGAATAAACATTTTGATGGGAGGGGGGCTTCTTTAAAAACTATAAGCTTAGTGAGTCAGTGACGCATTTAATAATTCTTGCCCATCTCTATATACTGGTTCAAATCAGTTTGAAATCATCTCTGCTGTATAAGTGACAGGCCTTGCTGCTATGTTCTGGGAAACCCCTGGGCAGATTGTAAGCGACCGCAGGGTAACATGGAAGCCTAGTTGGGAACCACTGCTATAAACAGTGCAGCCAAGCTTTGCATCTGGCGCAGATCTGACTATGGAAATGTCTGCAGAGCAATGTGACATAACAGGGAGGCAGTAATGGCGTCAGTTTAGATTTCTGCAGGTGAAGTCTAATGCTGTGACTGCTTTCTAAGATGACTGTTTTTACTGTGGCACAGGGTAGTGCCCATCAGACTTTGCTGAATACACATGGCACTCCCAGTGGATTGGAGAGCACCTGCATCTGCATTTGCATAGATATACCATGTGCTGATGTTCACTTTTGATTATATAAAGGAAAGTCTATCAGCACAAAATGACTAGGCAAACCAAGCACAAGAGCTCAGTGCACCTTCCAACTTACTTATTTTCCATCTTTCTCTGTCCCCTTGTTTCTTCATTGACAGCTCTGGCTTTACAGGAGCCAGAAGACAATGCAGTTAGATGGAAAAGTAATTGGAGTACTGAGCACCTGTGCTTAGTTTGAACAGTTATCTTGTGCTGACAGACTTCCCTTAAGATGTGTACAATATTGAATTTTCTTTTGTGATGCCTTCTACCCCTCCTTTACTTTACTTTACTGCTTCTGATACATTTCCTGTAGTAAATTGTCATGAAGTTGATCAATTTGTTAACAAATGTGTATATCATCATTTGTAATATACCAATTTTTTTCTTCTTACACCCTTGTTTACCACTATCTGGCATATTTCTGCAGTGCAAGAACAAAGTCCCCAGGCCATATTGCCTCCTGCTAGAACATTGCTTTTACTTTGTTTTTGTAGGTTCTTTTTTGCCACTTAGACTTACAGAATGTCAAAGAGAATAAAATAATGAAATCTCCATTTTTTTACATATTTTTGCCCTCTATAAATTGAACATTAAAGGGGGTGTCCACTACTCATAAAACCCATTCTCAATCCTTATGTTTCTCCCTTTAAAAAAAACACATCTTCACCTCTGGTGCTGGCACCATTCCATCAATATTGGCACTGTCTCTCCCTCTGATTGCGCATCATTTTTATGTCATGTGATCCCTGGGGCCTGTCTGCGCTGGCTTCACTCTCGCCATCTTTGGACAAATCACATACATTGAGGAAGTCAGAGCACTGCTCTCTCATTCCGTCTAGATGCATGTGATACGTCCGAAGACAGGGAGATGTTATGATTTGGTAGCTGAGGAGAGCAGGCAAAAAAGGAAATACACCAGAGAGGTTGGAATCTATGGGATTGCAGTACCCTGACTAACCACCACAACTAAATGCAGTCGTGGAGCGTTCCTACGTTGGTCCTAGACACCTCGTCACAGCCTGAGAAGCTAACTACACCTAAAGACAGAAAGAGGAAAACTATCTGCCCCGGAGCAGATCCCCAAAGAACATAGAAAGCCCCCAAACATGTAATGGTGGTTAGACAAGAGTATATACAGACACAGACAGAAAATAGTATGAGCAAATGTTGGGGCCCAAACTTCCTAAATAGAAAAGGATAGGAAGGACACTTACTGCAATCCCAAAAAACCCTGAAAAGTACCAACTCTACTAATTACAAAAACACCTGAGATCACACGACCTCTACCACCTAAATTAGTTCTCTGGTGTAACAAAAACTAAACAGCAGCCACTGAAAAAACTGGAAAAGGCAAATGAACAAACAACAGTGGCCGAACTAAACTGAGAGGAGCACAAGCCCCCGGAGGGACCCGGCAGACCCCCACAGAAGTGCAGGACAAAATGCAAAAAGCAAGCACAAAAAACTAAAAGAAGAAAATGTCTTATCTGTTAGCAGAAGATGCAGGCACGAAACAGCAAGCTACAAAGTGAACAGGAATCAAAGATGAGACCAGAACAATTGATCACCGACAACCCTGATGGGAGGGAACCTCCCTTATATAAGACCAGTCAGCAACACCTGATCGCCAATCTTCACAATCCTCATTGGATAGTTCAGTACTGTTTGTAACCACCAGAGGGAGCTTCTGCTCAGAATTCATTTCTAGCACATTCACAACAGGGAGAGTTAAGCCCAGATCTGATTGGCCACCGGGATAGTGTGACATAAAAATGTTAATGGCATAGCATTGGCAGCAGAGGTGCATATAAGTTTTATTATTTTACAAGGGGGAAACATGAGGATTAAGAAGGGGTTGTCCAACAACTTCTTTAACAGATTCCTGAGCTATTTACTTGCAATTTGCACCCATTCATGAAAATAATGTCTATTTCAACAGGTGTTAGAAAGCTTTAAGATTATGGATTACAGCCTGCTGCTTGGAGTTCATGTACTTGACCGTCCATCCAAAGAAAAAGAAGGAGAAACGTCTCACTACTCTATAGACAATAAACGTCCTTCAGTACAGAAAGTTCTTTACTCCACTGCCTTGGAGTCTATACAGGGTCCTGGGAAAGCCGTTGATGCTATCACAAGAGAGAACACGTAAGGCTTTTTTACTTTTTGCAATCGTTTTACAGTCAGCACTTTATATGAGGGAATATATAGTAGGACAAGGTTAATCCAGGCTATGTTTTGAGGAAAACACAAATAAAATCAGGGATAAATCGTAAACCCAAAAATGAATAATGAATGATGAAACAAAGTAATAAATGTCTAGAGTTTAGACACAAATTTGGGCACATTAACAATATTCACTATGACCCAAGATTTACAATAACATTATCCTGCACATAATCTTCCGGCAGTAATAAATATATATAAAAATGTCCTCTTTTTTATCATAGACACCATTCAAATGTCAAAAAATAGAAAAACTGTCAATTTAGCTCATCACTTACGTGTTAGAGACAAGTATCCCAGGAAACTTCATAGCTATGATTAAGAGTTTTTCTACCCGAAACGTGTAAGCATTATGTGTTTTTAATATATTCAAATTCTCCTAATTTTGTATCCAGTATGAATAAAGGTTAAGTTTTAATTACTTTCCTTAGGTGCTGGAGAACATTCCCTTTTGGACCATTGAGAACCATTCAAATGTCCCCTAGTTTTGTTGTCTATGAATTTATAGATGATTGACAATTGAGCCTTACGGTAATAAAAAGTATTAATTATGGAGCTAAAGACATCAAATACACATATATATAAAACTACCGCCACATGGCTATCCTAGCAATGGGATCCCTTGTCAGTTTGACTATACACAAGATCTGCTGCTATGTGTTTTGCTACGGGTAGCCAGCGGCCAAGTTTATATCTGCGCTTATAGAGTTAATGATGGAATATTTCCCACCATACCATAAGAGCATGTCTTAAACTTAACTACAAGTGTATTTATCATTTACAGGGTTTTTCTTTATATGTGATACCCCCATCAATGTGCTGTAGGGGATCAGTTCCTACATGAGGGTGCACACAGAGCGGTATAGATAGACCCATTAACTTTCTAAGGACCCATACCTCAATCTGATGTCTCAGTAATGCAGGAACTAAGCCTACCTGCCAAGTGTGCTCATAGTGGGTTTCCCAGGACCCGGACCCCCATAGATCACCCATAAACAGCATGAAAATGATCGGTTCCTCTACACTTTTAAAGCATACCCTTTCTTGTTGTTTGTTTCTAATTAACTCTTTGTAAGCTACTGTTTATTTGGATGTATAACAGTTACAAGTACTTACATTTTTCTGGATTTTTACAATGTCCTAGTTATTAGCTAGATGACAAGAACACGATGACAATTTAATTTAAACCCTCAATCACAACTGCATTGCCATTCTTGTAGGATTTGGTGTAGGATGATCACACAAAAAAATCACTGTCGTGATCGGTGATGTCCCGTTCTACACTGATGTCACTGCCGTGACCGTAGATTAGCCTCCTACTCCAACAAGTCCCTGTAGGGGAGGACTGCATTGCCGGTTTGGAAACAGCAGTGACTTAAAGGGGTTGGCTACTATCATTATTTTAACAAATGTGCTAGGGACATGATTTTGTGGTTCTCCTTCTGTAATGATTAGTGCAGATTTCATCACTAACTGCCCATACTTCTGATGGAGGAGCTTGTGACCAGACCTGTCCATCAGCCTCCTCTAATTGAAAACACTTCACATGGGAAAGATGGTTATCATTTGGAGGAGGTTGACGGACAGGTCTGGTCACAAGCTCCTCCATCAGTAGACATAGTCTGTGAGGAAGGAGGAGAACCTGTAATACACGTATTAGTAAGTGCTATAGAATTATATCTCCAATACATTTGATAAACTAAAGAAAAAGAGAAAAAGTAGCCAACCCCTTTAAACTATGAGCACCCGACTATTTTTCGATACATTCATGCACAGTCATTGTAAAACTTGGATCACCCCTTTAAGGCTGTAATTGTATTATGACCATATGGAGCCTAATGTTCTCATTTCTTGAATAGGATGGGTGGTATCCCTGCAAAGAACCATAAGGGAGAGAGAATGCTGCTTTTTATGGGTATTATCGATATCCTCCAGTCTTACAGGTAAATCATACACTTACCTCATTGTAACCTGGTGTTTATACAGTAGCTGAATTATGCGCTATGTGCGCGATCTGCAATATTTAATCACATTGGAAACATTTACTCTTTTGTCTTTAGGTTAATAAAGAAATTGGAACATTCATGGAAAGCATTAGTTTACGATGGGGTGAGTAATCACGAAGTTAAACAGACAAAAAAAAACATTTACCTAAAGGTACTGCCACACTACTCGATCCCGCTAGCGATCTCGTTAGCGTCGCATACTAATGAGATCGCTAGCGGGATCGTTTTAATATCGCTAGTGTGGGACCACACATAGCGATATAGCTAACGGCGCTATCGCCGTTAGCGATCTTCTTAGCGATTTAGCGGTACAAAAGTACCGCTAAATCGCTAAGAAAAGGTGCCACACAGCGATTACATACTCACCCAGCGGGAGCGCCGCGGGAGCGCCGACGAGAAAAAAGGGTCCGGATCGTTTCCAGCGACGAGCGAGATCCCAGCAGGAAGCTCGTCGCCGGAAGCTGCCGCACACAGCAACATCGCTAACGGGATCGCTAAATAGTGACGTTTTTTAGCGATCCCGTTAGCGATATTGTTTAGTGTGGCATACCCTTAACCTGTAAATAGTTGATCGTCATTATGTTGTTTTACTTTTTATTTCCTATATCAATACTACATATGAAAATAAGAAACTTTGTAATAGATCTTATCACAGAAATCTGCTTTTTTCTCCTCCTTTCATTCTCAAAATTTTCAATTCACAGTTAAAATCTGTATATAATGAAGACAGAGTTTCCTATTACTGAGATAGGAGATGACAATTGGTGCTCTCAAAGTTCTATGAAGAAGTGAAACTCTTATTTTAAGAGAACGTTAAGCAGAATGTCTGTGTCTTCCTCTAGCTCCTCCCCCTCCATAGAACTTTATGAGCACTGTCTGTCATCTCTTATCTCAATAATGGGAAAATCTGTCTTCACCAAATACAGATTGTATTTTACCCATGCATTGAGAGTGAAAGATCAATCCAGGAGGAGAAAAAAAAACATTTTTTTCTGACAACATATATTATGAAATTGCTTATTTCCAAGTGTACTATTGATTTATGAAATAGAAGTTAAAATGACAGTTAATCTTTCATTTAGGCTCTTTGACGCACTTATCAGAATTGGATTCAAATATACTTACGGTACCGTAATTAAAGGGGTAGTTTTAGAAAACCCCTGTCCACATGCATTCTCACCACATATGGACATCATATACATGGATACCCCTGCTCTGGACCTCTGCCTATGAAAGGCCACTGCACTGGGGAATCCATCCCATTCATGTATAATGATATATGGCTTGCATGTGTTATTCCCCCGGTGCAGGGGAATTGTATAGCCGGATGTGGCTTTGCTCGTGAAAACAGCTGGCCACCGATGAATGGAGAATCAGAATTGGCATCCATCAGCTGATTCATGCCTTCTTGTTATAAAAGGATTTGCTTCATGAGACATCGGTTTTTGGTAGATCTTCAATATTATGAAGTGTTAGGAAGAAATCATGTTTTGTATCATGAATGTACAGTATTTTATATATATAATATAATCCACTTCTAAGAATATCTCAAAGTGCTTTCTATCATCAGTGATACTGCATGTGTATAAAGACAGAAACTTATATTATGGGCTTGGACAGGGATGGACAAATCATTGGTGCAACATGGGCCCGGGAGATAAAGGGGGCCCATTTCCACTTCTAAAGCAGGTGGAATTATGATGAGCTATTGCTTTGTGAAAGACCCATATTCTGTTCTTGCACAGGGGCTCTCTTCCATCTGTAGGCTTGGAGGTTTAGACCTAAGCACTAGGTATTGTAATGTTGACTCTCGAAGGCATAAATAGCCCTGAACATTCAGTTTTATGGGTGACATGGGCAAACCTTTGTCCTCCATGCACACCTTGTATGACAACATTCCCTTGAGTTTCCAGTTGTCCTCCATGCACACCTTGTAGGACAACATTCCCTTGAGTTGCCAGGAGAGGTTCTTCGTGGGAGGGTTTCCATCTCAATATAAAACTCGCAACGCAGTTTCCATTATGCTTTGACCAAATTACTCTATGGAACACACTTAACATTAAGACATATTTAAATAATAATTATTAATAACTTAAATATTTCTTCATGGGTCAAAAGAGGGCACAGCGTGTACGCCAATATAACACGTTCTTCATTTTGCCAGCCGGATGGGCTTTATTCACCCTGTTAAATCAGTACACTGGATTTACTTTGCAAAAATCCTTCAGGGAGTTGAGTGAAAATCTTGTATAACAAGATTTGCTCTCATAAGAATTTCATTGGGGGAAACTGTTCCCATGGGCTTATCAGAGGAATTTGCATTAGCAGGGTTCACTGTTTTATAACATGAACGCTCCTTGGTCTTTTTTTTCTAGGACACGGTGTCAGTCCATAGGCCAAGTTTTTATGCAGATAGGTTTTTAAAGTTTATGAATTCCAGAGTTTTCAAGAAAGTCCAAGGTAAGAGATGACGGCGATTGCTTTGTTAATTCTGAAACGTATCAGATAAAATCTAAGGGATATCTAAATGCCAAAATTGTCCTATGCAATAATGTATGTATTTCATATTGTTCACCCGTAAGGGTACGTTCACACATTGAGTACTCGCAGCAGTGTTTTCTGCTGCAAAAAAAAAATGTTGGCACGAAAATGCTGCACGTTTTTTATGCTTTGTTACTTGAGTTTTATTCCCCGTAATAATAAATGTCTGAAAAAACGATGCCAAAACGCTGAAAGAATTCACATGCTGCAAATCATAAAATAAGTGATGGTTCAAAAAAAATGTGATGGTTTAAATCAGCAAGGAAAAATGCAGCATATACATGAGATTTTAGAAAGCTCCTTCATTTTGCTCGTACTGTAAAACACTACCGATTTTTCTGCAGTAAAAACGCAGCAAAAACACAATGTGTGAACAAGCCCTAACACATGAACTCAGTTTTAGAAAGCAATTGCTATGCATAGCGGATTTGGTAAATGTTATTTTATAGCATGACAGGGAACAGAAATGAATTGTGACAATGGGGGGGGAAAGAGATAGCAGTCACACACCAGCCCTGCTCCTGAAGATGCTCCAAGGCCTCTGTGCCATCTAAGACGAAAGCAGTATGAGGCCACGTTCACTTATTCAGTATTTGATCAGTATTTGTGAGCCAAAACCAGAAGTGGGTGATAAATACAGAAGTGGTGACGTGTTTCTATTATACTTTTCCTCTGATTGTTCCTCTCCTGGTTTTGACTTACAAATACTGAGGTAAAATACTGACCAAATACTGACCGTGTGAACATGGGCTTATAAATAAATGCTTGGTGGGTGGCTCTCTTCAAAATTTTGCATAGAGGCCAAGAGGTTTCAAGTTATACTTACCGTATATACTCGTGTATAAGCCGAGATTTTCAGC
>VIAB01017451.1:21861-34831 GCA_009801035.1 Oophaga pumilio | reverse complement strand
TGGGAAGAAACCGGAGTACCCGGAGGAAACCCACGCAAACATGGAGAGGACATACAAACTCCTTGCAGATGTTGTCCTAGGTGGGATTCAAACCCAGGACTCCAGCGCTGCAAGGCTGCAGCGGTATCCACTGAGCCACCGTTATAAAACAATCCAATTTGGATTGGAAACATTTTAGAAATTTCTCCCCATCTTTAAATATTGGAATATTCCTATCTCATATATTTGTAGCATATTCACAGGATATGCCATACATGTATAGTAGATGCAGATCCTACCGATGGGACATGTACCTATCTTGAGAACAGAGCCCTGATGCTCGCTACGGTCAATGGAGTAGTGGTTTTGATTCCTATACAAATGAAAGGGAATTCTGACCATCTCTTGCCTGACAGCAGTACTTGTTCAGCGCCCCATTTTCAAGACAGATGCAGGTCTCATCGGCAGGACACGCAGCTTCTATACAATTATTGCACATCCTATGGATATGCTATAAATTTACAAAAAGGAAATATCCCTTTAGTTGCCAGTAAATAAAAAAATTGTGGGCCAATTTTGTGAAGTTCCAACAAATATGT
This sequence comes from Oophaga pumilio, assembly GCA_009801035.1. Lineage (NCBI taxonomy): Eukaryota > Metazoa > Chordata > Amphibia > Anura > Dendrobatidae > Oophaga > Oophaga pumilio. Next base: position 34,253 of record VIAB01017451.1, on the reverse strand, counting down.
GCATTAATTGGGAAATAGTCCAGACGTATTTTTAATGACAAAAGTATTTGTTTGCAATAATTTAACTAGGGACACAGACTGGGGAGGGGAGTTAGAATTCACACCTGTGCCCTATTGGCAGGGATTGGAAGGGGTTAAAAGACCCTCCACCATGTAAGATGACCCCACTGAAAGAGAAGGCCAATGGGGCGTCCGGTTACAGGGTTTTCAATAAAATTTTAGATATATTTTGAGCCATCGGATCATTTTATAGGAGGCAATTTTTTCTAATCTTTCTGAATATTCACCTTGCACCTTATTTTAGTCTATTAATATATCATTCTAGGTACTGTTACCTTTTCACATTTCTAATGCTAGGCTTTTTTTTACATAATTTCTTCACTTGTCACATATTAGAAGTCTCGCTCGCACTAGTTCACATGATATTTAAGTGCACTACCTGCTGGGGTCATAGGAAAATATGTTCATTATAGCTCTTTAGTCAAATGCATTGTAAGCAAACTAGATAAGCACATGTTCCTCATTACTGCCTAGGCCAACTTTACGGTTGGCACATAACCTATTTGGTCAGTCAGTTTCACTACAGTATATTTTTTCAAGTTGCTATGCAGCACAATGTTATATGAAATCATTTTAACATAATTAAATTTAAAGACATAAAGTAATAGTAAATGAACTATGATACATAACACCACAAAACTGGGAAAAAAGTTTGCAATATCGAAATCTCATTTTTCAGCTATAAAGTCGTCACCCTCAAAGCGGCGGTGCAATTCTATCCCAGCTTTGAAGTCCTCATCACAACAGGATATACTGTCTGCCAACACACAGGAGTCAATGGATGAGAAAGAGAAAAACAAAAAAATGGCTGAAGGTCAGAGTTTTACCAGTCTGGATGAAGAGGGTAAGTATCTTACTAATACTAATTTCAATAATGTCAATAATCATGATAGAGCTTTCCACTTTATTACTTTCTTTGACTCCCAAGTTGCCCCTACTCATATTTCTGTCTCTGGTTGAGAGTTGTTGATAGGGTTGCTTGCCCCCATGCCGAGCTTGTTTGGAACGATGACGTTAGTTTAATATCTTAACTGTCAAAATGACAGCCCTGCTACTTTTCTAGCTAGATCCTGACCAGGTTCTAGAAAACCACAGGTATCTAGAGAACTTTAACATACCTTATAGGGGTTTTTACCATTTCAGAAAACCCTTGCCAACATCAAACTTTGCTTTACTCACCAGCCTTGGCTCCAGCGCTTAGTCTCTGTCACTTATCCTGGTGTCTGTTATTTTCTGTAGCACTGAAGTTAAAACAACAGCGCTGCAGCCAATCAGTTAGCACAGCGACTCTGAGCAGCTCTTGGAGTCAACTCGGGCAGAGTCACTGAGATCACTGTTTGGCGTGACGTCAGTGCTGCAAATAATAACTGACAACAGGCATAATGGCGGAGACTTAGCGCTGAACCTGTGGGTGGTGAGTAAAGAAAGGTTTGGGGGTTTTGTAAATGATTTGCGGCCAATGTCAGAGGTTTACCAAAGTCTAGTGAAAACCCCTTCAATCATTTCAACATACTTGAATCATTAATATGTACACTGTACTTACACTCGAGTATCTACCTCCGTATATTCAAACTCTAGTTCTCAGTATACTCCATTGAGTTGTATGACTTCATTATTTTTGAAGTGGACATTCCACACAAAGCTGCTGCTCCATGTTATGCCTAAAGCAGAGCGGTGCGCGACACGTGGGTTTAAATGACGCCAAAGCGAGTTCATTTCCCCCCTCAGGCTTTGTATTCAGAATAACGCAATGTAGTAGTATTATTATAAAGTACTTTTGGCCAGAAAACGAGGTTGCTACAAATTCTACAGTAAAATACTAAGATTTTCAGGAGAAAAGCGATAAGTATTTCTAAAAGAAATTCTATATAAAAAAAGAAACACTACTTGTCCCTTCTACCCTCCACCAATCCAGCACAGATGCTCCCACGGTTTTGCCAGTCTTTTTCACAAGCACCAGAACATGCCCGCTACAACTAATCAATGGCTCCTACAGTCACATCTTATACTTCTAGGCATCATGGCTCAGTCCTGAGCGGTGATACCTGAAGTACAGCGTGTAACCACTAAGATCACCGAGTGGCTGCAGCGGTCAAGTGCTGGCCGCTTGTTAATGAAGAAGAGGGGGACAGCTGGTGGATCAGAGGAGGATGGAGAATTTTAGTAGTGTTTATTTTATAGCTAAGTTTGCTATTTTTATTTGCGTTTTTTCAGACAGATATAATATAGGAAACTGTCTTTCTTCATCTCTACAGCGTTAAATTCAAGGCAACGGCCTGACCTTGTGCCAAGCACTCCATCCTTATGCGAAGCTGCTTCCTTAGGAACAACAATATCATCTTCCTCGTTGTATGTTGATGATCAGTATCACCACGAAGACACGATTCGCTATTCTAGCAGGTAACGGGCCATACGTTAATACCCTGACTGTAAACATATGGCAGAATGAAATGACAGAATGTCACCCAGATAGACCCTTCTAATCATCGGAATAACTTGCACAGGATGAGTCAGCGCGTCATTCTGAAAGTGATTTTTTTCCATCAGACTCCTCCTTAAGAACCATATTCATATGGACACATGGAACCTCTAAAGCAGAAATATCCTCGCATGAAATATATATTTTATTAAGTTCTATGCCCTGTTTAGAAATAATGATCACTTTTTTAGAACTATTACATTTGTGTTTTGTGTGAGCCCCTTGACCCCAACAAAATATATAGTCGAGCTCTTCTGAAAATATAATTATTTGATTCATCTATATCTAAGTTACATCAAGTTCTTCTACATGAATAAGGAACCCATCCAAATCAGGGGCCGACATATCATTGGTGCAACCTGTACAGCCGCACAGGGGCCCGACAGGTAAAGGGCCCACTTCTACCTCCAAAGCAGCAAGAAGCTTCAGTCACAGACATAGTATTGGATTGCAAAGGGCCCATTTACTATTTTGGCACAAGGGCCCTCTTCTGTCTGTGTCCGCTACTCCGCAGAAACTAACGTTTAGGAATCTCTACTGGCCATTGACCATATGGCTTCTTTTCCTAGGGGATTTACATAGGATAGTTGATAACTTGTTGATCGGTGGGGATCCAAGCTGAGGGGTAGGTGGAAGGATTCATTTCTGTCCCTATTAGAATGGAGTGGCAGTGCACATGCTTCACAACAGTTCCATTCATTCCCGTGGCTTTTTCCAGCAGCCTCATAGAGAATCAATGGAGCGGCGGTTGGCATCCAAAGAGCAACTCTGTTCTGTAACAGGGATAAAGTGCCCCGTTCTGCTTAGCAGTCCGCCACTGATCAGTGCGCGATCATACATGTCCAGTTGCTCACCACTTAAAGTAATTTTTATAAGTCCCACACATTTCAACTCGCATGAAGTCAGACTTCAAAAACCACTAGAACCTTTACAAAAAATGTAAGAAAATCTTTGCTGTACACTTTACTGTAACGTAATAATGTAGTTTATCCGCATTCTTAGAAGGCTGGGACTTTCTGTCAGATCTAAGAAAGATTTGTCATCTTTTGTAATTATTTCTAGGGTATTTTCTGAACCACTGAACATTTTCTTTTAAATTCTATTAGGTATTTTGTTAATTGGTACTATGATGTGGTATCAGAAGCATTTCAAATTAATAATTGTAAAGAGTAGACAAAGGATGATGATCAGAGATAGGCGGACACCTGGATGTTCGGGTCCGGCCGAACAGTTACAAAAAGTTCGGGTTCGGGTATCAGAACAGTACCTGAACCTGAACCCAGACCCCATTCATTTAAATGGGGGCCCTGAACATCCAATGTTTGCTGCGCTGTCATATGTATGACAGTGCGGCAAACACCGCTTCTGATCGGCAGTGAAATCATCCCCTCTGTCAAGATAGGATGCATTAATGAGAAAAAAAATGAACTTTTTTGCATTTACCAAATGGCTGCAATGAAACAAAGAGTGAAAAATTTAAAAGGGTCTGAATACTTTCCGTACCCACTGTAATACCTGACTGCATAAGAGAGGTTTGAAAATGGCTAATAATATGATGGATGGAACATTAAAGGGAACCTATCACCAGGTATTTGCTACCTGATTCCAGTCATGTATCACTTATTGGGCTGCTTGCTGTAGTTTTAATAAAATCAGTGTTTTGTCATCAGGAGATTATCACTAGTATCACTAGTAGGACTAGTAAACCGGATACCATGTAGTCCTTCATATTCATGAGCTCTGTATAACCCGCACCCACCACTGATTGGCAACTTTCTACCTATACACAGTGTACACCTAAATCTGTCAATCAATGGTAGGGGCGGGGTTATACTGAGCTCAGCATTTAGAGAACTGCTAGATCTACAGCAGATAAAACAAAGCGGCCCAGTAAGTGATACATTACTGGAATCAGGGTCTATGCCCCTACGTCATTCTACTCTCATATAGAAAGACAAAAGTCTGATAACATATTCCCTTTAAATATTTAAAATCCCTCTCCAGATGGCTCATGCCAAGAGATCAATGACGTGCGAGGGATTAATCATGATACATTTCCAAAAAAGGACTGACTGTCTCAGAAGCACTCCTGAGATAGAGACTACCTGACAGCCGCTCTCCAAGGGATGCTGCTTATTATCCAAATTAAATTAACTTCATAGACTTAATCCTCCAGGAAAGAAGAGACTTCTGAAACAAAATGTTCTCCTGTTTGCAGAAACCTCAGTAGTTGGCATGGAAACCATATAGCGAGTATCTGCCAGGCAAGCTATGCCACACATCAATTTAGGATAGGACTAAGGATCACTGTCATACTTGCCTGTCAATATATGACCACCGAGACTTCTGTATTTGCTGACAGAACAACACTCCTAGTGATGAGAGTCACTTACTCAGGAATGTGCACAGACCTGGAATTTAAGAAGGCACTTAAAGGGAAATCACCCTTTTTAATGAAGTTAGTTAATTTCAATGTAACTGTCCCAGGATTATAACACTCAAAAAAGTAGTTCAATCAAGACTAGACTGCCATTTATAGAAAGATCTGCTTTTAATTACTGGATGCTGTACTAATCAAGGAAATCAAGGAGACCGGTTCTAAATTAAATCTGTTAGCAGGTTTTTGCTACGTAATCTGAGGACAGAATGAGATAGCGGATGAGAAAACGATTTCAGGAATGTGTCACTTATCAGGCGGTGTGCTGTTGTTTTTATACAATGAATGTTTTATTACCAGGAGATTATTAGTGCCTAGACTACAGCACACATGATCCCTGGTCTGACCACACCCCCTACTTCGATAAGCAACTTACCCTCAATAGACAATGTAGATAGAGAGCCTGTGTGGGCGGGGTTAGCTTTATCAGCTCTGCTGCATGCTGCATCTAAAAACTTTGATTGTGTCACAACGGCTGCACCCAGTAAAGTAAGTTATACATTGTTGTAATGAGTGTCTCTCTTCCAATGACCAAGTTGTTTTCAACTCTTCGGAAGATTTTGTACCAACTTCAATTTTTTGGAGCTCAGTTTATGCCAAGAAATGTCATATACTGCATAAAGGATGTGTAATAATTGTCTTAATCCGAGCCATATTTAATAGTAAATATGTACAAACCCACAAAACATGCCAAGGTAAAGGACATCAAGATAGATATAAATTGATGAATAAAGTACATTCTTTTTCATAGACAGATAAATATATAAATTAATTTATACAAAAATCCTTGAAAACATGAATTTCATCTAAATGTGGAGTTTGAAGACAGTTATAATACAAATATGAATTGTTATAATATAGTTACATATTTTATACTGTTGAAAATGGACAAATGTCTATAAAGTTCAACAGGGGGATGGGAAAGGACATAGGGAAGGGACACAATGCATGATCTAGTCCATCCGAAATCTTTCCTTCCTGATCCCAAGTGTCCATATACTGGACCAAACATTCACCTTTGCTTAATTATTTATGCTATTTTATTCTAAGCCTTGTTGCTAAACCATCAACGGTTCCTGCTTCGAAAAGCTCTTGAGGTAGACTAGTCCACAGATTAATGGTTCTTACGGTAATGAAGATCTGTCTGCCCTGGAGATTGAACCGTATTTCTTCAGGCAGAGGAACAACCCCCTGTCTTTTGAGTGGATTGTGCATGTAACATCATTATGGCCATACTTTATGTATGGGCCATTTAGGTTGTCCTGTATTAGATATTTGTTTGAGAAATCACCTATAAGAGAAAACATTCCCAGTATTGAGTGGCGCGAGATGACAATCTCCTATGAATACAGCAGTTTCAGTTCATGTTGAACTATTATGTTCTGTTTACTAAGGGAGGGTCAGAAAATGGCCCATAAATGCAGACCTTTGCCTTGCGGAAACATTGTACCGGCTGGGAATAGATTCAGAGCTAATACAGTAGTTACGTCACTAGACGACTCAATAGGCTCCAAAGTAAATGAACAGAATCGGCTTTTTCCTGCACTTAATTACAATGTTGATTCTTGCTGTACTGCACAAGATGCTGAAGCAAACTCTTTCGCATGTGTCCTATTAAGAGGCGCCTATCATGAGACAGGGACACTTTGAGCAGAGACCTGTATAAGGGTTAAACTTGGGACCACTTTGTAAAACCCTAACCTGAAGACCAGAGAAGCAGCTCTATGCTTCTTTGTACCTACTGCAGAAAAATGGGATTATGGTACCCTCTGTTTTACAAAATTAATTGGCTCATGAAAGTAGGATGCCACTCAAGGGTCTTCACACAGTGACTACTCTGCCATAATGACTAGTCAAACGTTACCATTTCATTTTTACCAATGTGGCCAGATTCATAAACAAGTCCAGTTTAAACTAGCATGGAATACATGTATAAACTTGGCAAGATTAAATGACTAAATATATTTATATGTTGAACTTGAACTGTCTTTTTTCTCCCATTGCTTTTGGAACTATACAAGTAAACTAAGTGACATTTAAGTAGACAATTAGAATGGTCTGTGGACTTTAATCGTTGATTGTTGATTGTTGAGTTTTTGCAGCGTTTTTTCAACACCCATTCAAGCCAATGGGTGAAAAACGCTGCAAAAACTCAGCAAAAACACAGGTATCATTATTTGCAGTGTTTTTTCTGCAGAACAGTCATGGACATTAGCATGGACAAAGAGACACCAAAAATGCACCAAAAAAAAAACGCATCAAAACCGCACCAAAAATGCACCTAAACCTGTGTTTTTGCTGCATCTTCTTTCCTGACAAGAAATCAGGTTTTGCTGCAGAAAAAAAAGCAGCAAAAACGCCCAGTGTGAACTTACCCTTACATAGTTACTTCTGCGCGCAAATCATCATATTTATCTAGAAATATATCCGTAAACTTCTGGCAGGAAAGTGACCAGTGGTGTACAAGCAGCGGCATGGTGGCATTCCTGCATACTGTGAATTTCATTGGGCTAATATGCAATATCTCCAAGGCCCCAACTATCAGGTGGCCTCCTTATCTGAGGTAAAGGGACCTTTTGGGCCCCCTTAGGCTCCAGAGTCCGGATGCGTCTGCAACCCCTGCACCCACTATAGATATGACCTTGGATACAAGGTTGTTTTTATGGGTTTTCATTATTCAAAGTCATTTCCCTCTTACCATTATCTAAACTAAAACATTAGTATCCCAGAAAAATAATGAAATCCATTATCATAGTCTTTTAGAGAGGTTGTCTGGCCTTAAGTAAGTAAATGTTCCTCATTGTATAATAAAGAGTTCTCTTCTTTTCTACATACATTGGGACACAGGCAGCCTTTTAGATTCGAAATGGGAAATGGGCCATATGTATAAATTTGGCTGCCATCTTACGTTTCAGTGGAGGGAATGATGGTTGATCACTCTTTCTTACCTGCTTGGTGAAGGCCATTATTTGTGTCACTTACCATTGTATGCCATTTTTGATCATGTGGAACACACTACATACTTACCATATAAATTCTGCCCTAAAAGACTCAAAATGACATTTTTAACCTGTACAGACCTGGTCACGTCTTTTGTAGGTAAGAAAAAATCAGTCTGGAATTTATGAACTTTAATGATCTGTTTAGCTCAAAAGAGATTCCATTCACTGATTGATTGAAAGAAACCTTCAGCTGGCTGATCAGTGCTATGAGCACAGGTTTTCAACCTCGAAATGGAAACAAGAGGGTTTTTTCTTATGCACTGACAACAAGCTAACATCTTGAAAATAGAATGGAGCAGAAACAGTAAGACTTTTAGAACGTTGCAGAACTTAATTCTACAATGATAGAAGGTTTTTGTTTTTTTACATAAGACTAGTAAACCATTTGTAGTAATCACTATGCTAGTCAGCAATACTTTATTCATCTCCATTGATTTATATATAATAAGAATGTACTCAGAAATGCCGATTTGTTGCAGAAATGGCTGTGACTGTGCTGCTATCTGAATTGGGTTTGCAGAAATCCATGCACTTGCTGTAAACATTCCCAGTCACGTATATGGAATGGATTTTTGTTCTCAGAATATTGTGCAATAGATCTGCTGCACATAAATGTAGAGTTTTTCTTACAAATAGAGAAACTAAATGGGGAAGACAACATTTTCATAGCTGGCATATAACAATTGTTGCCCACTTACGGCTCCTGCGAAACAATACAAAACCAGAACGCTTTTGGAACAATTTGTCAGTGAGAGGAAATGGAGGAGATTATCGATTCATTCCTGCTGGGGAATCAGCTTTCGGCCTCAGTGGCATTTGCTGGTGCTAAAGCTGCTGTGAGATATTTACTCTGGGTGTTCATCCAGTACATTGCGACTCCTGTGTTGCCTCCTGGCAGTGAATGGAGCAGTAAGTAACTGAGCAGTGTTATTGCATAGACTGATTTCAGAAGCGTGCAATGTCAGTGGTCGGTGGGAAATGTATACATTCTTAAGACATAAAGAGCAACAAAGAACAGAAATCTATTGCGTTGAGGAAGGGGCAGACTCAGACAGAAAAAGAACCCGGTGCAAGAACAGAATATGGGCCCTTTGCAGTTCAATAGTGTGTCTGTGACTGAAGCTGCTTGCTGATTTGGAGGTAGAAGTTGGCCGCCTCGCTTCTTGGGCTTCATTGCAGATGTACAGATTCCAACCAAATGTTTTGTCCATCCAGGTTTGGACTGACCCACAGGATAACAGGAAAATCCTCTGGTGGGCCCCTGTGAAAGACTGGACCAGTACCCTCTTATATGAGCAGTACTTGGCAAAATATACTTGAATCACTATGTACAGACAAAGGCAGCATCTTATTCATTTACCAATCTACCCAGTTCATTGTTATATAAATTTCTGATTGAGTTTAATGTCATATTTAAATGAAGCTGGAAAATGGGGCCCTGGAGTTGGTTACTGTTGGTTCCTTGGCACCCCAGTCCAACTCTGTACAGTCTGCCTCAGGGTTGCCAACTTGACTTTTTTTTATTTTTTTCTGGATAACTGATCAAAAATTCACAGACAGACAATATTTTTTACACACACATTGAAAAACCATCAAAAACTATTATGATTATAAGTGATACAAGCCTACGGCCCATAATTGTGATGAGAAGTCATCAGCTGTATTCACTATAAACTGTAAAATGATGATAATTACAGTAAAAAAATCTGTAAAAGTTTCTTCAGCCTCAAACAAATCACAAATTTTATTACAGACAGGGCAAAAGAGTGCCCTATTTTTACAGATTGCACTGGACTTTCTGGACGGTTGGCTATTATGGTCCATCCCTTTGGTTGAGGTATAGCACTGGAGATGGTATGGTTCTGCATTTACATTAATGACATGAAAGCTTCCTAGCAGCATTGTAATCTCTATACCTATCTGGTCTATTAGGCTATAATAGATATTATGTGCTTATGGTGACATGTGGTTCATACCTTACAGTCTATATTTTTTCTTTTGATCCACCCAGCCTCATCCCTGATCCACCCACTCACACATCTAACCACCCACCGGACGGCTGCACCCATCATTTATAAAGCATATAAACATTGGTAGAAACGGAGCCTGCTTGGGGAGGAACCAACAAACTAATTATCACTTGTTAGTGCACCATTACATAGATCAGATGATGAGTCCACAACACTGTCATTATACAATAAGCTCAGCGCTCGGGAAAGTCAATGGGGGACATTTCAATCTCAAAAGTTTGTGGATGCATAATTACTCAATCATATCAATACCCAATAAATTAGATATAAACAATGTGTTGGTTTGTCGAATTAACTATTTTCTAATTTATGGCTTATTTTCTGTTTATAGGAGAGGACTACCGTCAAGTTCTACATTCACTCTAGAAGACAGCGCTTACCAAACATCAGAGCAGAGCACAATAGAAATGGACAATGACAATGATGCCTTTGATGTCTACTTAGTAAGTCATGCTCACAGCCCATATCTATATATACTCTTTATAACACACAGCAATATCCAACCCTTCATGAAGTTGTTCTAATATTGCCTAATGCTGGTAATAGAAAATAGCTACGTAATAACAGCGTTCAGCCATTATTGTCTGTGTTTAGCCATCTTTGGAACTATTTAAATCTTTCCATTATCTATATTCTTTATTATCTCATACCATAAGGTTTGGGAATAAAGGATTACACATTTTGTTCACATTGGCGCCATGATTTTCATTTTTAAAGTAGTCATAATGAAGCAAAATCGACACAATGAGAAGCTCCAGTATTAGAATGTTGGTGATGACGCCACATGTATAAGATGCGCCAACGCGGGACCTCCCTCTATAAACATTCACATTACCTTTTGCTCAAACTCAACACTTTGTCGAAGACTTATGACTGAATAGCAAAAAAGGGGCTATCTAGACATATCCTGATGTAGACTTTTCTTAAATAAGGCAAATGGTGTCTAAAATATGAAACTTTGGACTTATCAGCATTGTCAGTCTTTTTAACTCGCACAATAGCGTGGTCACTACTGGAAAAGAGGGTCAGATACAGTCAACAGTTTAATATTTTAGACTTTGCCTATTTCAAGTGAATGGCTAAGACCAGAAAGCATCTAAATACTGTTTTTGAGCTACTCAATCGAAAACCCTTACTGAGTGCTCCTCATGGAATGGAACATGATGTGAATTCTGTCTAACACTCAGTTCAGATGGCTGTATTTCATGGTCCATATACGGACCGCAATTACTGGACTTACTACAAGTCAACTGACCTGAACATACAGCCTTTTTAAGTATATATGTAGGTTTGGGTTAAGAGCCATGGTCAGTATGGGCATGGTGGTCATATACAGATCATGAAATCAGCCATCTGAACCTTTGACCAACGATGGCCAAACCATTGATATCGACAGGTTTGTTCTACAGTCTAAAGGCACTGTCACACTTAGCGATCGCACCAGCGATCACGACAACGACACGACCTGGCGAGATCGCTGGTGCGATCGCTATGTGATCGCTAGTTGGATTCCAAGCACAACTCATCAGCGATCTGTATAACGACCTCTGTGGTCGTTGGGAAAACCTAGTCCCACCTGCGACGCTGGTGAAGTTGTTCATAAAGGTTGTCACACTCAGCGATTCAGGCTCACCAGCAGGACACCAACGACCAAAAAACGGCTCAGAACGTTCATAAGCGATCAACGACATCTCAGCAGGGGCCACATCGCCGCTACATGTCACACACAGCTAAGTCACTAACGAGATCGCTACTGCGTCATGAAATCGGTGACTCATTAGCGATCTCGTTAGCGATCTCGTTTAGTGTGACAGTACCTTAATTTGTAAGGGGGCCCTGGACAGATGATTGTTCAGGGGAGATAAGAATCCATCATGTCTGAAGTAAGCTGCCACCAGAAATGTCTGGCAAGCGGCTCTCTCATAGGAAACAAAAAACTGTCCACAGAACCTGTCTATCTGGTGGGTTCAGCTGACATTAGTGTAATCTGTATGGGGGCTTAAGACATTTCATGGGAAATGTAGACAACAAGTGACAACAGCAGATTACTCAGCTTTTCAGAAGCCAGATCCCCAATCTACAAAATGTATTACAAATCAATTCTTACACCAAACACGGACAAACCCTATTTTTAGTCATACAGTGGGTATGGAATGTATTCAGACCCCTTTGAATTTTTCACTCTTTGTTTCATTGCAGCCATTCGGGAAATTCAAAAAAGTTCATTTTTTTCTCATTAATGTACACTCTGCACCCCATTTTGACTGAAAAAAAACAGAAATGTAGAAATTTTTGCAATTTTATTAAAAAATAAAAGCTGAAATATCACATGGTCATCAGTGCTCAGACAATCATATTTACATCACATGCTGTCCATTTCCTTG